>CM076573.1:987147666-987349350 GCA_034641835.2 Pinus albicaulis | reverse complement strand
TGAATTTGATGAGGTAGTTTCTCTCCTCTGAATACTAGCAATGAATTCAATGACTCTAGAGCTTTCAACATCCTCTTCTTTTACATTCTCATTAGCTGCATGATTATTAACATCTTCTTGCAAAGTGGGTGTCAAACTTTTCCATTCATCACGAACACAAAATTCACAAGCTTGAGGTAATGAACACGAAATGAAATTCCTTCTTGGAACAGCTTCATGTGCCTCCTTGGCTTTGGAGCATTCTCCATCATGTTTTCCATAACCAAGACCCAAATAATTAAGCCCTTCCTCAACAACATTTGGCTCAACTATGACTTATACATGTTTGCCTTTAACCCTTTACTTTCATAGCACATTTTCATCAAAAATTTGGACCTTATTCCTCTAGTGTGTCTCTCAAAAGCACGTACACATTCATTTTGAGAGGAAATTGAAGACAAAAACCAATAGCTAATTCTTCTAACTAACCTTGACTAAAATGAGCTAAATTTTACTTTGATACCAACTTGATTTGAATATGGACAAACTAGTTTTGTTGGGCTATCCCCCTCATCAGTTAAATAAAAATGTTTTTAGGATCGTGTAAAGTTAGCCAATTGGGAAGGGGTTTATGTGTCAAGCTTTAAGTGTATTTTGTGAGAAAGTTATGAGTTAATTAGCTTTTAAAAACTCATGTGTACAACAAATAAAATGCAAAATTTTTATTTTGGAATTTTTTTTCCCTCAATCCAGATTCTGATCATTGGACATGTAAGAGGAAGAAAGAGGGAATTCACTTTTCAAATTCTAGACCTTGTCTAAACCAAAATAAACTAGAGGTTCAGTTTTCAAATACATTCACTTATTTGGAAAAGTTCTAGCTACCAAAATTCCATATGCCAATCTACCTCCCAAGAAATCCATTTATTACACCACTGGTTAGTTTTTTGTCTTCCTATATTCTTTATCAACCTCTTCTAGTGATTCTTGAAATGTGGATACTTAAATCCTTCCTAAAAATTTGAGCTCTAAAACGAGAAGACATACAAGGTCATTTTAAGTCATTCCTCTATCCAATTATAAAAACCAAATGAATATTTCTACATATTGATTTCTGTCCCATAAACTGTACAATATAGGTCAATTTTTTCCTTTAACTTATTTAAATATTGTTAGCGCACAATTATTCAATGGTCTGATGAAATTTCATTGATAAAGGCATGATTATTCCAATCCATGTTGCATATTTCCATTAACAATGTTTACTTACATGTAAAACAATGTTGTCTCTGCTTTTATGTTATTTTGAGTTTGCTTTTAGTGCTGAAATTGGAATATATGATATTAATTTATGACTTGCAATTATAGCTGCTGAGATACTATTCTTTTTCTCTACTATATTGTTATTTCTAGTCCTCTGGGTGCTTTCTTCATATATATATTTTTTTTACTAATTGAAGGGATTTGTAATTCTATATTTTACCATATTGCTTGCCGGTTCCATGTAGATTTAATTGACATATAATAGGTGGTTTCTATTTTTGGGATGTCTGTAAAGTTTTTGGCACATCATATTGAATTTCTATAATTTGTGTAGCTCCCTAACATTTAGATAGAACCTTCATTGAAAAATGTGAGGGGGGTTTCAAATTCACATTGGATAACACCCTCCTCTGGGATAAAAAAGTTTAACAAACATAATAATAGAGAAACAATTAGTGACGTCACCAAAATATGTAGCCTCTTCAAGGTATCATATCCTCTCATCAAGGTCTAGCATGGACCTTAATGTCATAGCCTTCTTTTGCCTAAAATGAATGCAAATTTCCTTGCAATTTGGCTTGCAACATTCATAATTCATGCTCATGGAACATGATTGTGTTGCAATTGTGATAACATCTGCTGTATGCAGAAGCTAATAAAAAATGATCGAAAATGACATTTTTTCTCTGTTTTTTTGAAGATTTAAGGAAAATTACACCAAGTAGCTTCCAACCTCATATGACCATCATTTCAAACTCATCTCAGGATATTGTCCAAGTAAGAGCCACTTAAGCAAGCAATCTAGTATACATGACTCCAATTTCAATTAGCAGCAATGACAGTTCTAAGTATGGTGCAAACATTGCTCTAGATCCTCGATGGGGCATGTTTGATGACAATAATTTGGGGAGTGAGAGAGGGAGATGGTAGGAGAAAAATTCAAGGAATCCACGGGAAATTGAAAAATATATAACTAATGGTGAAGACACTTTGTAACCTAAGAGAGAAACCTGTTAGGAAATGGGTGAAGTTGGTATTACACACCCAATTGGATAACCTCGAGGAGAAAACATTTCTCCCACTTTATTTGTTGGCATAAACTAGTAAGTGTTATTCACTAGCATGTATTTTGTAAAGGCCTTGACCTAGTTCCCATTCAACTCCATCCACCAGGTTGTAGAGGATTCCAAGCCTAATTTCATGAAAATTAAGTTGGGGATGATCACATTGACCTGCTTGATGACATGTCTATGAAGATTAACTACCTTGAACTATTTTTTTGCGTAGGGAAAGAGACACATTCCCATGTCTTAGCATGAAAATGTTCTTTGATATTGTTAATGCCTCTAGTGTTTACCTCTACAAGTTCTATAGGAAGAGTCTGTAAAGGGCCAGGTAGCCTCTAGATCTCATCTTTTATGAAAGGTGACATATCTAGTAAATGCCCCTACAGTCAATCTCTGGAATGGATCTAAATAGAAGTTCTTCATTTTAATATCCATAAAACACAACAACTTTAAGGTAAACTATGTACGTGTGTCATTTCTCCCACAAACTAAACTATATAAGTGGTAAATTTTATACCAAGTGTGCTCCCTCCATGTAAAGCGCAATTTGGTGAGCTTATCATTTTTATAATTTATTTTTCGATTAAATTGAGTTTCACACATCAATTATTGCTTTGAAAGTTGTGTTCTACATAATTTGTGTACACTAAATTACAAATTGATTTTCTGCAATCTATTTTGTGTAAATGTCGACCAATAGATATATATATCATGGAGGATGAACGACGAAGATCAGCCAAATCCCATATGGAGGTTCAAGAATCGGGGGATGTTCACGGTATTTAAATATAATCTTAAATCTCCATACATGTGTGTACATATGGAATTGATTTTTTATTAACTTTGTGAGTTAAATTAGTTTTTAATAAATTTCATTTTTTAATTTTTAGGAGGTAAGAGGAGAAGGGTTTCTACTCCATCCATGGAGCGTGCTCATGGTTCAACCAGTCGTGGTATGGTTCACGCAATTTAATCAATGAATATGTATATGTATTTATATGTACACATGAATGTATTTTTCAATTGATTATAAATTCGTATTTGTTTATGAAGCTTCTCCCTCGTCTCGAGAGGTTGGTGGTGGTTTAAATCCACCTAGAGGGCCATCAATGAGTGGTAGCAAGTTGCATGAAGGGGGTGATATTTATTCCCCCGAAGGCCAATCAATGGCTGCTAGTTCTCAACAGGGTCATTTTGGGTCTGGTTCTCAGCAGGGTCATTCTGGGTCTGGTTCTCAACAGGGTCATGTTGGAGAAGATGCTAACCAACAACGTCAAGGTTGCCATCAATTTCAATTTTTTTTCATTAAATTTGTACAACTTTTTTTACACGCGTTTTTTCTAATATACAAAATTTTATATATATTGATGCAGAGGCCGAAAATGTTCGAACTAGTGGTCAAAATAGACGCAGGGCAGCCCGCTACATTCAAGAAGAAGGTTGTCAACCCAGCACAACTTATCCGGCCGAGATTACTGATATACCATGGGAAACCAACATGGCGGAATGCACCTTACAAAGGTGTGAAATACTTCATGCAAAATTGCAAAGAGATCTCGTGGCTTTGTCTCTAACTGCTGAGAGTCGACAAAGCCTTCAAATAGTTACACATTCATTAGGTGAAATGGTAAATGTGTACAGAAATATTGGGCCAATGACTGATTCATTTGTAAAAATGATGAGAAAGAGAAAAGGAACAGTGATGGGTCCCGATAAATGGGAGAACGTAAAACAAAAAGTTACAAAAGAAGTGGCCAAGTCAATGTTTAATTACAAGGAAGGGCCAAAAAGAAAAATGTTGAAGGTGCAGTATTTCAAGCACCTAGACATAGCTCGTTATTTGTATGATAGGCACCTTGCGGCCTATGGAAGGCTCCCATGGAACGATGAGGTTCCTGTTTATTTTGCACAAATGTTTTATGCAGAATTTTTTTGGGGTATGAAACCCAACTACAATGACCTTCCGTCAGAATTTTTTGGCCCGGGGAAAGGTCGATTATATGACCGTAAGGGCGCTAAGCGAGATGTGGAGTTGCCTCGCCTTGAGCCTCCATTGGTGAGTCAAAATTTTCGAGTTGAAACTCTGCAGTCAGAGATGGATGCGACTTCTCAAATAATTCGAGAAGCAAGGGATGTTATGATCGACAATGTTTACAGCGGATTGGGTGGAGTCGATGTTTGTTTAAATCGACAAAGAGCACGTGAAAATGCACGTGCCAATTTTGTGTATTGTACAGATGAGGAGATTGACAACATGAATGTTGAAGATCTCCGAATATATGCAAAAAATTGTCGCAATGGTTTGCAAGACCTAATTTTTCATGAGGAAGAGGGCACCGGAACGGTATGTGTTAGTGACCTTAGGGTTTGAAATTATTTTAACATACATATACATGTGTACAATTTGTAATAAATACATGTGTATGTACATGTATACATTTATTTGTATGTACATTAATATAACAAAAATGTATGATTATATGTTAAAACACCATTTGTAGTTCTCACACATGATGCATGACGAAAATGTTAATATCACGTTCGGGACCTCTGGTTCAAACAATGGAGATGGGTCTGACCATCAAGATATGTTGGCAAATTTTAGTGTTTTTTAAGTGATTTTAAAATAAATAATTGTGCACACATGTACATGTATGTATATATAATTTGATAAAATGTTTTAACAGATACCGATTCCGTCCGATGTTTTTGGGATGGTGGTACCTTCTTCTTCCTTGGGAGATGTACCTTCTACTTCCTTGGGAGATGAGCCACAAGTATGGACAATTTTTCACAAGTTTAAAATTTATGTTTAAAAGTTATATATATATATATATATATTCTACCTCAAAAAGTTCCATTAAAAATTGAGATATATATATATATATAGAGAGAGAGATCTATATTTTGAGTTATTTAAAATTTTTTTGAATTTAGGTTCCTATAGAAGATTTCTTTAATCCACGGACTCTAGCGACGGAGATAGGAACATCCACAACATTTGAACAAGTTGTCTTTAGTTCCTTTTTTTAATATTATTGAAAATAAGTTTATATATGTGCACGTGCATTTTCATTTGAAAGTTATATATATATATATATATATATATATATATATATAACTATACATGTATATTGTACAATTTACTGCTGCAGATGTTCCTATGGGAGAACTTGTTCATCAAATGGAGAGGGAACCTCATGAGGTATTGCATGATTTTTTTGTTATATTTTGTTTTTTACATGAAGTTATAGATATATATATTCTCATTCATTTTTAAAACATCAAATTTTAATGTTCAAGTACATGTGCATTGTGTATGTAGGTTTCCCATGATGCTTCACATGATAGGGTGCGGATTGAGACCCTGATAGGAAAGACGCTAGATCCGTCTCTATTTGATGGACATGATTTGTAGATTTGATTTAAAGATTTAGATGGTCTTAAAATTTTCTAAACTTGATACAGTTTGATACTTGTGAGATCTACAATTTTTGGACATATTTTATTACATTGTTAATATAATTTGTTTTATTTGATTTTTGAATGGTTTTAGTACTTTTGGCATGTGAATGTGAAGTAATGTTGTCATCTATAAATTAATGTTGTCATCTGAACTACATTTGGCATGTTATGTAATGACATGTGTTATAATTTGTTTTGTTTTTAAAATTTAAGTTTTGGATGCTTGGAGTACATTTGGCATGTGAAGTAATGTTGTGATTTATATTTTTTTGTTAAATTAAAAGTTAAAAGTTTTGGATGGTTTCAATCTACATTTGGCATGTGATATTTAATGTTAAATGTTTTTGTTGGATAGTTGAATTATAATTGGCATGGCATGTGAAGTTTTTAAAACTCAATTTTTGGATGGTTTCAATCTACATTTTGCATGTGATATTTAATGAAATTTAAATGTTTAATGTTTTAATGTTGCACGATATATAATCAAAAGGTTTTTAAAACTTAAAGTTTTGGATGGTTTCAATCTACATTTGGCACATGTGGTATATAATTTTAAATGTTTCTATTGGATCTAGTTGAACTATAATTGGCATGGCATGTGAAGTAACGTTGCACGATATATATAATCAAAAAGTTTTTAAAACTCAAGTTTTGAATGGTTTCAATCTACATTTCGCATGTGATATTTAATGTTTTAATGTTGCACGATATATTATCAAAAAATTTTAAAATCTTAAAGTTTTGGATGGTTTCAATCTACATTTGGCACATGTGGTATATAATGTTAAATGTTTCTATTGGATAGTTGTTCACTATAATTGGCATGGCATGTCAAGTAATGTTGCACCAATCCCTTTTGGATGGTTGAAGTACATTTGGAATTTTAAGATTTCTTTTGATCTCTACATGTAGTCTTGTTTGAATGAAAAAATTTCCAATAGGAAGAACATAGCTTTTCAATGCAACTAACCATGTATCAATTGAGCTCTAATTGAAAAAGAGTTTAAAGAAGTAGATATATGTACAAATTATCCCTTTAATTTTGATTGGAAATATAAGTCTAGTACATATATATGTTTGTTGAATTTGATTCAATGTCGTTAATGCACTCAAATAGGTAGCCTTGTCGATTTATTTACATTGTGGAAAATTTTTACCAGAAAATCCAACTAGTTTTTCATCAATGCACATAGAAAAACTACTTGGAACAATTAATTGCATTCTAGAACATATCTATCCAATACAAGTAACATTTTTCATCAATGCACATTGAACATATCCAACCATTGGACAAACAAATTTTGTACTAGATTTTCAATCAGGATTAGAGATGTGGATCAAATCCCACCAAAAGTCGGAGAAGTGCTTCGAGTCTCTTGTCTGAAAGGAATTTTCGTACAAAACTATACTGCAGATGATTTATTTACATTGTGTCCATACTTTTTACCAGAAAATCCAACTAGTTTTTCATCAATGCACATAGAAAAACTAGTTCCAGTTAATTGCATTCTAGAACATATATATTGAGTACGTAAATAATTTTTCATCCATGCACATAGTAAAACTAGAACAATTAATTTCATTCTAGAACATATATATATATATATATATCCAATACATATAACATTTTTCATCAATTCACATGTATAGAAAAACTACTTTCAGTTGATACTAGAGCACGTGCTTGTACCCAAACAATTTGTACATGTGCAAACACTTGCACAAATAACATAAGCAACTCAATTTTTAGTTGAGTACTGGAAGTTCTAAAACATATTTAATCCAAAGATAATAAATTGTTGGACAATTCACTCAAAAAAATTCTAATGGAATTCCATCCTCAATAATCCGTTCATGATCGGATTTTGACATTTTCCATTTCTTAATTTTCGATTTTTCTTTGATTGAACTTCTATCAACTTTATGCGTGCTGCACACACCAAGTGACTATATTGACAACTTATGGAATCAGGTTCATAGTCTTCAAAGTAAACAAAGTCTCCACTTTGATGAGTTTGTCTGAAAAAATAACCTTTCAGTATAATAGACCCTCTGTCATATTGAAATCCATGATCATTATAGTTTTGTAATAATTTCATTTTTCGTTCAGTGCAACGCATCAAATAATACTTCACATTTTCATCGTTGTCAATAGGTGCAATTACAACAAAAACATCTCCTGCACAATAAAATAAATTTAACAAAATTATGCATATTTAAATTTATTTCTAGATCTTTAAATCATTAGAAAGTAATTCAAATGTTACATTCTCTAACAAGATCAGAAACTCGATCACCATCGGATGATATTGTAGTTTCCTCTGATTGCATTTCTTCAAACATTGCAACAAACATTTTTCCCTTTGTATTTAGCTCTGTATGTTTCCAATCGTTCACATACATTTTGTTTTCACAAACGTCATTGGATTTTGTGTTGTCTATGCAAACATCACAAAACAAGAATATTTTCTTTTATCCAATGCAAACACATTTCTGGACGACTTTGTTTGAATTGAATGCAATTTTTGAGTCCCTTTTATTGTTTCAATGTCACTTCCAATTGATCTATCTACGTCTTCGATTCCAATATGCCATAAAAACCTTTATATGGAAAATTAGAAGAAGAATTTGTAAATATGATATCAAAATACAATCAAAGATAATCATTGCATGATAAATGTACAATGTTTAAAATTATATTTCCAATATAAATTAAATTGAATGTACCTTCGCACTTCCCTTGATGGGTTAGTCTCATGGCTTAGAGAAGCGATGCACCATTGAACAACTTCTTTAGCATTCACAAGTCGGCTTGCAGAGTGGTTCATTTGATATCTTCGAAGTGCTCATTTTATGCATGCTCCTGCACCGTCATGTTCTCCTTTTCCATGGTCAGTCTCAAAGAAATTCCAACAATGTTTAATGCAGGTTTTCTTATGAAGACAACACAACCAAAAGAATGATCGTGCAGATTTGAATTGACCTGCACATCTGTCTGACCATATCCAATGTTCATTGAATTTTATTCCACGATTTTTCAATGAATCATAAATTTTTCCAAAACAATGTTGTACAAAACATGTATCATGTGTATGATCGTCACTGATATAAAAGTGATATTATTTAATGATATCTTGATTTTCACTCGTGCTTTCTATATGATAGACATTTTGTTCAGCATGTCTATATAGAATATGGACGAGCATGGAGACTTGGTCAGAATGATAGTATTCACTCTGAATTTCTTTTGTGGAACAAATGTGTAGTTTTCTACAAAATCAATCACTGACAAAATGGTCCCTGGTGGAAAAAATTCACGAGATTTTTTGAATTGCAAGTCTTGCCATCGAGCTCTATGGGAATGCTTGGTGTATTTGTAAATTTCTGCCTCAAAATTTCTCAAAAAGTCTATCAGAAAAATTTCGTCTTCTTGTAATTCGATTCTTTTAACACTATCTGCACCTTGAATCGATGTACCGATATATTCATATCTCTTCCATTTCACTTTCATGTTGGACAATGATTGATCATTTATATCAATACGATATTTGTTTTGAAATTTAGTCAAATTTCCACAATCATCGCATTTTTTTACCACCAACACATTTCTTTTTGTAAAATAGTTCATCGCTTTCTCTTTCACATAGAATTTGAGATATGAATTCACGGATAGTGGAAGGAGGAGGTGAATCCTTCCATAATGTTCTACCAAAATCAAGGAATGTGTCATAATATAACTCAAATTCCACATGATAAGGGCAACAACAAGTGTCACGTACGGTGATAGGTTTTACATACCATGGTTTTTGTTGAACAAAAGCACTGAGTGAAACATGAATTTGATGATTCTCTTCTTTGAACTTGTTGAATAAATCTATCTGAGTGGTTTCCAAGAGATGTTTTTCATGTTCTTCGTACTGATTTCGTGCTATTCTTCTTCGCATTACATGTCTTGCAGTTCGTGAAACACGTGAATTTTTCTTCCAATATTCATATATTATTTTTTTAACATTTTCTCCAAGTCTATCTTTGTATGGTTGCCTACAAATAGCTCTCCAACAAGCGAGTTCATCATTTACATCTATTTGTAGCCGAAATTTCCAATGTTTGTGCAAATTTTTTCGCAAGGTTCCCAGTGCTCGTGCCATAGATGTTACCAAACGATTCTCTTGAGTACTTGATGAAACCATTTCCATCTGTATTCCTCTACGTACAATTGAAAAATATTTCTCTCTAGATCTCTTAATTGACTTTATAACACTACTCATATTTTTTATCACATCTTCCTTTATTTTTTTATCTTTGGTTGATTTTCGAATACCCAATAGTGTCGTAGCTTCTTTTAATTTCCTTAATGATAGGAGACCTTTCAACATTTGAGCCTGAACTGTCACCCGCTCATTTAATAAATACTTTTCAAAAATGCAGTTAACACGATATCGTATAACATGGTCAAGTTTTTTATCTCCATATGTGTGAGTGACAACATTTTCTAACATATCATTATTGATAGTGATTTCATCTGTACATATTCGAAAAAATAGTACATATTCAATAAATAACTAAATTAATAAATATATCTATAATTTCAATGATATGTGCATGTGTTTAATATATATATATATATATATACCTTGTGATTCAATTTCTTTATTTGGATTTCTTTCAATATTTTCACCATCTTCAATCATTGGTTCAATATCTCTTTCACTTTCTCTTTCAAAATTTTGTATCTCATCATCAATGTTTTGAGAAATATCTCTGTCTGTTTACATTAAACAAAATATTTTCAAATTAGTTCATCAAATAAAAATTAAGCTTCACATTTTACATTAGGAAAATTTTAAATATATCAATAGATCATAATATTTACATTTACATACCTGCTTCAATTTATGCTTGAGGTTGATTTTCCTCTTCAATATTTGAGAGGGCTTCTAACTTCCTTTTGCGAGATTGTCTCGTCTCTTCTCTACGTTCCTCAGGGTCTCTTTTTCGATCATATTTTCTTGCACAAGTCCTTCGATTTCCCATGATAATAGGGTATGAAGTTCAAAAAATTTCCTTCAAAAAATTAGACAATAACTCAATTAGAAAAAACATCACAAAATATTTAATTTAAAAAAAAATCATTTTAAATTTTTTGCAAAAAATACATACTCCAATCCAAAACACTTACTTTAAAAAATTCGAGAAAAAATGTCTTATAAAAATGAAACGAAGCTCAAAATATTTACTTCAACTCAAAACACGTACATACCTCCAAGAAATGTCCTTTGAATGTACGTCCAAGAAAATTTCTTAAGTCCAAAACATTTTTTTGCAAAATTAGGCCACCTCCAAGAAATATCTTCCAAGAAAATTCTTTAAACCCAAAACAATTCTTCGCAAAATCAGTCTGCTTCCAAGAAATGCTCTTAAATCCAAACTTTGAAGAAATAGCCACACATATTGAAGCAAGGGGAAAGAACATTCAGGAAGAGGGTAGTAAGAAGAAGCCATTCAAGGGTAAGGGAAAAGAGAAGGGGGGAAAATGGAAGGGAAAGAAGAATGAAAGTGTTAAGAAATAAGGGGAGAAAACTACATGCAAAATTTTTTCCAAAGAAGGGCATGATGAAGCCCACTGTTGGAAACTACATCCCGAACTAAGGCCTAAGAAAGAAAAAAACAACGAGAAACAAAAGATGACTGCCACCACACAACATGATCTTCGATCTAATTCTGGTGATGAGACCAAGATCATAGCCATGGTCAAGAAGGGAAAAAAAAGCCATAGAAAGTACTAGATCCTCAAATTGTCACAACAACACTCTAAATGAAGACAGAAGGATAAAATTGTTCCATGTAAGGGTGATTTCAAATCATAAAAAGATTGATGCATTGTTTGATAGTGGGTCACAAGAAAACTTGATTTCAGAAGACTTGGTCAAAATCTTAACCTTGAAACCGTACCACATCATAAGCCATACCCTTTGGGTTGGATAGCTAACAATGAAAATTTACAGGTTACAAGGAAATGCATATTTCTATTTGCCATTACTGCAAACTTTGTTGATGAAGTCGAGTTAGCTGTGGTTCCACTTGACATTTCCAGGATTATCTTCGAAAGTCCATATTTTTATGACATGAAATGGGTATTTTATCTCCATGAGAACAAATATCATTTGATTAAGAATGGGGTGGAGTATATTGTGAGAGCTCATCACAAAAAATTGAATATTTCTTTAGTTAATGCAGGGAATATGAAGCGACTAGTTAATGCAAGCAAAATTTTTGTGCTTCTCATGATCAAGAAAAAGGATGATGTTGACTATGAATATTTTGAAGAATGGGATGAAAAATTAAAATCTGATTTGTTTGATGTGGTAAGTCAGCATGGCGAGATGTTTCATGAACCAAGTGGATTACCTCACAAGAGGGAAATTTGGCATGAGATTCAACTGCAATAGGATGTTTCACTTCCAAACATTAGTATGCATCACATGTCAATTATGATGGGTTTGGAAATCAAGAAGAAAATCCAAGAATTTTTTAACAAAGGTATCATACGCCCATCTACTTCGCCATGTGGTTCACCGATTGTTTTGGTACCAAAGAAGGACAGGACTTGGCGCATGTGCATAGATTTCCATGCACTGAATAAAATCACGGTAAAGACTCGCTATCCACTCCCACACATTGATGATTTTCTTGATTAGTTAAGGTAAGAAAAGTATTTCACTAAGCTATACTTATGAAGTGGTTATCATCAAGTTAGAATAGCTGAGGAGGACATTTGAAAACTACATTTAAAACTAGACAATGATTATTTGTGGCTAGTTATGCCATTCGGTCTAACAAATGCTCCAACTACTTTCATGAGAGCTATTAATGATGTTCCAAGACCATTTATAGATTAATTAGTCATTGTTTACTTATATGATATTCTGATATTCAGAAAATCAATAAATGAACATGTCATGCATGTGAACAAGGTACTTGATGTCTTGAAAAAAACCAGTTATTTTTAAAGATGTCGTAGTGTGAGTTTGGAAAGACTTCTTTAGTGTATTTGGAACACATTGTTGGAGGAGGTGAGTTGAAGATAGACCCTTCCAAAGTATAGGTAATTCTGAATTGGCCCAAGCCCAATACAGTTACAAAGTTAAGAAGCTTTTTTGGGGCAACACAATATTGGAGTAAATTCATTGCTAATTATTCTTCCATTGCAGCTCTGTTACATGCATTGACAAGTGTCAAGAAAGTATTCCATTGGGGAGATATGTACCAAAAATCATTTTATGCTTTAAAACAAAAGATCATTTCAACACCGACATTGGCTCTTTCGGATCTTAGACAGCCACTTGAGATCCAAAAAGATGCAAGTAATTATGCCATGGGAGAAATTCTCATGCAACATGGTAAACCTATTTCATTTCATTCTAAAAATTTTAATGGAGTTGTGGCTAACTATCCCACCTATGACAAAGTGTTATATGCATTGGTAAAAAGTGTAAATAAATGGAATCACTATTTGATGGGGAAAGATATCATTATACACACTGACCATTAGCCATTGTAGTACTTACAATCACAGTCAAAGTTGTAGCAATCAAGAAATTTCAGATGAATGGGATTTCTACAACAATTTCATTTGGTTATCAGGTATAAAAAGGGAATCTCCAATAAGGTAGCTGATATTCTCTCTAGGCCTATTGTAAATTAATCTATTATACTGAAGCACAATTTAGTTATGCATGAGATTTACATTGAACAATATGCATATGATAGTGATTTTCAAGATGTGTATGAAAGCTTGAGTCAAGGAAACCAAATTTAAGAGCTAGATTATCATGTGCATAACAATTTGTCGTATCACTTGGGAAAGTTATGTATTCCACATGGAGAAATAAACAATATCATAAGGGAGGCACACACTTCATTGATTGCTGGACATTTTGGTGTACGCAAGACGATAACGAATCTCCAAAGGTATTTTTATTGGCCACGCATGATTGATATTGTATCTCATTTTATTATAGGATTTTATTTGTGTGCAATTAGTAAGCCTAGTAATAGGAAACTTGTATTGTACACTCCACTTCCGGTTCCTTCACATACTTGTGAGAGTATCTCAATGGATTTTGTAGGTGGTATTCCAATGTCAAGGAAAGGTAATGATTATTTGTGTGTTGTGGTAGATAGGTTCTTCAAAATGTGTCTTTTGATTCCATGTAACAAACAAATTACATCTGAACAAACAACTCATATTTTATTTCAAAATGTATGGGTTCATTTTTGTCTTCCTACTTCTATTATAAGTGATCGAGATTCTTGGTTTGTTAGGAATTTTTTGTCAAAATTGTGGGACATGATGGAAACAATGTTGAAGAAGAGTACACCCTTTCTTACGCAAACAGATGGTCAGACCGAGGTGGTTAACAGGACAATCATTCATCTTCTTAGAGGTTATTGTAGCAAACATCCCAAGTTGTGGGATGAACAGTTGCATTACATTCAACATGCATACAACACGGAAAAGCATTCGTCCACAAACACATTGCCATTTGAGGCATGTCATGGGTACTTTCCAAGATCGCCTTTGGACTCCATCTCTGAGAAATATGTCTATATAGATAGTCATAGTGACATAGATAAGGCAAGGACGTTCATTGAGCAAATTTATTTGGTACATCACACTGTGAAAGAACAACTTGAAAAGAGTCAAAGCAGCTACAAGGGAAGGAATGATAAACACCGTGTTGATCACAAATTACAGGTTGGAGATGAAGTTTGGTTATATATCAGCAAAGAAATATTACAAGGGGAAGGTAAAAAGCTTAAGCTAATCCATTATGGTCCTTTTAAAATTATGGAAAATATTGGTAGTAATGCATTTAAGCTAGATTTGCCTCCTTATATGAAAATATATTATGTCGTTAATGTCGATAATTTGATATTGTTTGAGCCTCCTGTGATTGATGATGAAGGAGAGCATGTTCAGTTGCCATCAATAGATGATTTCTCGCTAGAATATCATGATGAACTTCAGCAAGATTTCATACTTGAAATAAGAACCAGAACTTCAAGAAGAGGGAATGCCGAATACCTTAGAGTGGAACTCAAGGGACAAAATCCTTCCAAGGCCAAAGGATGGAGATTGAAAGGGTGAGGGAGCTTTACCCTCACCTGCTGAACAATTGATAGTGTCTTTTGGATTCCAAAAGGCTTCTAGTTGGGAGGAATGATCAGAGGTTCAGTATTTAGCTCAAAAATGAAAATGCTCAGAAATGGTCCAAAATAGAATGACCGCGAAGAGCTCATCACCAGGATTCTGATTCAATTTGTTTCGTCAAAATCCGACTCTAGATGAAGAAGTTATGACCTTCTATCCATTTTCCCAAATAGGTAAAAAATTTGCAGAACAATGACAGAATGATGACATGGAATTCCAATCAGCACTTCAGTTATATCCAGGGAATATTCTCCTATTTTTGGCCAATGACACTGTGACAAGTGTCACAGTCTAATTCACCAGTGAACTTTGGAAGTTATTTTTTTTTTACATCTATTCCTAAGGTCGAAGGAGATTTGTTTTTGGTTGGAATAGTCCAACCGGAGATGGACACGTGGTGTAGCCAGGGGCCTCCACCTATCCCCTCTGGTGGTCCCATCCAACCTTAAAACTGTTGAAATTTATGAAATTATTCACATTCCATAGTTCTGGATTCAAGCTATAACCTATGGTTCTAGAAATATTATTAACATATATTCCTAAGCTATGGTGGCGGAGATGTATTAATTGGTTGCATACATTTTTTATGAGCTAAGGTATAAACCTTATACTATGGCAGACAGACTTTATTATGGTAGATAGACTCTAACTTTGGTGGAGGTATTAAACATGGCAGACAGACTCAAACTGGAAGGTAGAACTAACAGACAAACATATTTGAATGGCAAAGAAAACCGAAGTATGGGTTTAACCGGAGATTCGAACCAAGAGTTAGCATATTGCACAATGAGATAAAACTATGGTGCCGAGGTCGGGGTCGAACCCACGACCTACCCCGCACCACGCATATGTCTTACCACCCGAGCTCCTACGATGGATCTTAACCATTAGGGGTGCGACTTATACTTATGTTTTATTGGTGCCGACGACAAGGGTTCGGAGGGGGCCAACCCCCTCCCATGTGATCTCAGTGCAAAACCTCGGGCGAAGGCCTATTACAACGAAAACTTATGTTAAAAATAAACCTATTTATTAAATGTTAATCCACGCTTAAAGCTTAAGCTAATCCAATGTTCAACCAATGGATAACGACGCAGTTAATGATGTGCTTATCCTAATTAAAGCTTCATTAACTGCTAGTTAGTCCTCACTTTAACTAGTGATAGAGTTGGTGGCAATTCTTTTTTAGGCGGATTTATCCAAAAATAGCATTGTTAGTTGGAGTCTTTCTAGATTTGGAGGAGAAATAGTAGGAAAAAAACTGTTATTTCCATAACTGAGCCAATTTTCGATCGATTTTGGCTTAGGGAGAGTCATTCTTGGTAGATTTTGATGTTTTGTAGCCATTGGAGCAAGTTGCAGAGGCAACATGAGACTGTAAATAGAATTTTTCACAATTGAAGTTAATATAAAGGCCCGTGCCATGGAATCTGGACCAAGGAGATGTAGCCCAGGAGAGGTGATCTCCTTCATCAAAACAATGTGTTATTGATTTAGTTGTCATGGTTTGCTATGTGTTTATATGTTTTTGTTCATCATTTAGTTTCCATGCTTTTATGTTCATGAATTCAACTTAATATCCACAAGTTTACTTGTTTATCAATCATAAGCACTTCCATAATCCCTTGTACAAGAAAGTAACATTAACACTTCTAATATTAATCTGAAACTCATATTAGCACAACAAAAACTAACAATCAAATTCAGATCATAAAAGCACAATTAAGCATCACCTCTAGAATCTAACTACTTATTTAAGAGTTGCAAAAGTCCATTATAGTTGAGGCCTTATGCTATGATTAGTCTAAATGAAGGTGTTCCTTCAATATTATGCTTTTAATCTTCTAGTTTAAATCGTCCCTCAATTTTATGTTTTTAATTTTCTAGTTCAATATATAATTTTATATATCGATTAAGGCCTCTATGACCGAGTTACATAGATTAGTTTCCTTTGTAAATTGTATGACCGAGTTACATAGATTGGTTTCCTTTGTAAATTGTTGAAATTTCATAAATTGTTTAAATGAATTTATTTTCACTTCTTATATGGACTGGTTTGTTAGACATCGACTAGAATAAAAATTTTCTTATCGTGTTAATAGTTTTTTTCCAATTATAAATAAAAAAATTACATTACAAAAGAAAAAGTAAATGGTATTTTGTTAAGTTATTTGACACGATCAATGAAGAATCTAGTGGTTGTTTATAAATGCTAATAAAGTAAATTTTAAAGTTTTCTCCTTAAATTTCTTCGAAAACTGGGCTATTAAAAAGTAGAATACAATAACCTTTCTTATTATTTTATACTTTCTTTTACACTAACAATAACCTTAAAATTGAAAATTTAGAAATTAACGTAGGAAAACACTCTCATTAGAATATAGAAATTTATATTTTACATTAATCACGTTAAAATACAAAATTTGCAAAAGAAATCTACACTAAATATGTGTATTCATCTTAATATAGAAATAGAGTGTATGTAACATAATCAATGAGATAAAACATACCTTTCCCAAATACGCCAAAGTACTATAATAATCCAACCTTTTTAAATACTCATTGGAAAGAAAAATGTTAATCCTAAAACGTTGAAAAATTAAAATAAATTAAATTATAGAAATTATAAAATATATTAAAGAAAGATGTCAAATTTATAGTAATTATATGAAAGTGTAGTCTAAATTATAGATGAAATAGTCTTTTTAGGTGAATTCGAGGATACCATTTCAAACAAGATTGTGATTCCTTGTTGTTTAAAATATATTTTTTAATACGTAAATGGAAACCCCTCAGACACGTGAATTCTACAAATTAAACAACTCAAACTCAGGTTTTTAAAATTATCTAACATATTTTGATTAAAATTAACTAGACAAATACTATGGAAAAGGCCATTTCGTTTATAAGTTAGCCTACAACATACAAATAACGATTTTAATAAAATTAAAAATCAGAATATTCTATATATAGAAATGTGAAATTATATAGATTCATCTTAACATTATTTTAACTAGGAATCTACTAAGTGCCTAGAGGAATCAAATCTTTGGAGGTGCAAACTTTTTCTCAAATTATTTACTAAAAAAAAGTTGCATGTTGAGAGATTCAATCTTGTGCATGGATCTAAACTAACTTTTTCTCTCCATGTATATCACATTATTTTTTCATATAGCACTTCATTTTATTGGCACTACATCTCCCACCTAGGGCATTTAACTCTAAATCTACCAATCCCCAAGGGAGATCAAATCTCCCAATATGCAAACCCTTTTCTAGTGAAAAACTTGAGGGTACTTGGTATATCTAGAATTAAGATGCATCTATGGTGTTTAATCATAATATTGTTTATATTTATATAAATTTCACACACACACACACACACACATATGGTTTTATTAAAACTCTATTTTTTTTGGAATGGGGTTCCGTAATTTTAATTTAATTATCAATAATTATTAGATGGATGGTATAGATTGAACCTCCATGAAATATTCTATATTGTAGAATATTCTTAGTAATATTTACAAATCAAAGGATGTTTATCACAAAAGTAGTTATTCCCTTGCTACCATTTTACTTATATTGATTAATTAAGAAAATTTCATGTGAACAAGTGTCATATGTAATGAATTATGGTTTTTTTGGCATAGGGTATTAATAAGCCATAGTATTAACCCATGGTATTGTAGAAATACATATTTACAAATTAAAAATATCCATGGTAAAGTGTTGGTGAATCTCCATGGTTAATAAGTTTGTTGCTTGTTTTTTAAATGTATATATGCTTAACTCATGTTTTGATTCTTTTTATAACTATTAATAATAATAATTTAAAATAAAATTATGATCTAGTTAATATTTATGATTTGTTAAATCTTAACAATGTGAGAGGTATCTTAAAGTGTTATGCTTATCATAGATTTATTCCTATCAACATTTAACTGTCAATTAATTTATATGGTTTCCCTAGTAATACTTATATATAGGCTTGCCATTTTCTATGATATGTTGTATATTTTTTTCAATTTTGTTTTTTAATATGATACGAATTAGTATATATATATATATATATTATCTGGGGACTTTGGGAGGGGGAGGGGGGGTTTAGATTCATAATAAGAAGAATTTAGCTCCCCCACGACCCTCAAAGCCCAGGGTGGAGGAATTCTAGCAAGCAATGCAAATAAAAAATTGGATGTGGATAGGGAAAAGGAAATAAATCATTCACAAAGAAAATTAGGGAGGAAGCCAAATGAAAACTTTCAAAAGATAATGAAATGGGGACCCATAACATAATCGATCCATAAAAAATGATAGGTAGAAATATCAAGAAAAACTACCTTGGCCTCCTTTCCAAAGGCAACCAATTGCACAATAAATAACGAAATTTCTCTCTTCGAATTTTAGGGGGTTGGGCTTTGATATAAAAATGTCAAATGTTAAATATATAATAAAAAATGAAATGTTAGGCATCTTACGGCACTAGGAGACAAATTTGGGGGAATCGAAATCCCTCTAAAAGATGTCAAATTATGGAAGAAATTTGAGCTTAGAGTGATTAGATTGTGTGGGGCTTCTAAGGGGCTCCATTGAATTTTGTCTACCTTTGTTTTCAATTTGATTGACTTACATTCAAAACCTTATTCATTGGTTTTTTTCTTGATTCATATCATATCAAACAAGGTTTTTAATGTTGTTAATGTACATGTACCTATTCAGTATATAGAAAGACCAATTGTTGGGAATTTCTCATAGACATCAGAGACTCTCGTTGCAATTAAGATTGTATTATGCGAAAGGATTTTAATACAACCCTCCATCCTTGAGAAAAAAGGAGGTTCCCCTATTCAAAATAAGCTTTAATAATGTTTATAGGATCTGATTAGGGTGGAAGCATGAAGACAGGTTACACTTTTGAGCTAAATTTTGCGATGAAATTTCGAGTTTTTCCTCTTTTATTGAATTGAACCCCTAAAAATTAATATAAGGATTATGAATTTTGATTCAGATTAAAAATACAATATGTGGATAATTATGTTGCTATCCTAATGATATTTTTTTCAAAAAAAATTGTGTCATATAATATCTCAATTTTCCATTAAATGCAATATATTGCAAATTTTCGTAAACCTTAAGAGATGTGTGTGTTCACGTAACATAACCTAGTCTAAAAAGCGTAACTAAATATATATATATATATATATATATATATATATATATATATATATATATATATATATATATATATATATATATATATATATATATATATATGTGCATGATCTACATGGAGAGAACTAAGATTTTGATATTAATAATTGATTTTTCTTATGGAAAATTATATTTTTTATTATTTTTCAAAGTTGGGAAAGTAATATTTCAATTTCATTTTGGAGACACATGTGTTCACGTAAGATTTTTTTCAACCCTTTAAATAAATTGGAAAACCAATAGTACCCTTTTGAAGAGGACTCATAAAGGAAGATAGTGGTATTTTTTGAAAAAAATTCATTGTGTATATTTTATGTTATTGATTTTTTATGTAGCCCCTTTGAAACTTTCCAAAAAAATCAAGTTTTATGTTTAAAAGAAATTAGATAAAAAATATCATATGAATTCAAAAGTATAAAATCATATGCCATTGGATAGAGGATTCCTTCATGAATCCAAATGGATCAAATCTGCAACTTAAGGACAATTTCTTCCCTAAATTCGATAGGGTGCAAAATGGGGTTGCAAATAAATTTGTAGAAGATGTGTTGAAACTGCGATTTTTAGGACTTCAAGAGCTTGATCGAGAAATTAAATTCAAAATTCAAATATCTCGGTCGATCATTAAATAAACACTCAATAAAGCGACATACATGGTTAACCAATGTCTTGATCAAGCTCAAAGGCTCGATCGAGCCATTAAAAATCTAACCTTTCAATCCTTACCAACTTTTTATTAATGGTATTGTTGTTGAATCATATGGCTCAAGGGCTTGATTGAGCCTCTGCTATCATCAAATATATTTGGTTTCTAAATTCGATTGTGCAAAAAAAAAAACAAATATTCTTTCATAGAAAAATAACAGAGTGCGGAAATTACACAAAGATTCACATCAAACATGGGAAGTTGGAGTTTTGGATCTAGAAAAGGAAAGAAATCACCATCAACATAGGAAATGTGAGAGAAATTAGCTAGAGAAAGGATAAGAAAATAACTTCAAACATTGAGAGAATAATAAGTTCATGCAAATACAAATAATTCAATTTTTCCCACTTCTCATATTACATTCTCGATATTGTATGCACTAAGAAATATGATTGAAAACCAAAAACAAATGTAGAATGAAACAATAAAATTAAGATAAAATAAGCATTGAAAGTAATACCATGTAGTTCAAAAATGAGATGTAACAACAACTAAATAAAACCACTTGAAACCATACAAATTATTTAAAACCACTTGAAACCATAAAAATTATTTAAAACCACTCGAAACCATGCAAATTATTGGAAAATATTTGAAACCATGTATTACTGGAATTTTTTGAAACCATGTATTACTGGAATTTTTATGAATCACCTTTGAATTTTAATTTATTAAGATAACCCACAAAAACTAACAATGTGATTTAACTAAATAAAATCATTGGAACATAATTTCCATATATTATTTACATGAATTACAATTCATGACAATTTATTTACAAGAGGGATTAGCAAAAATGGTTGTTAAATAGGTGCTCCAAAACCTATAAACATTAGTTTGATTAATGTTTGATATCCAAAGTAGGAGTTAAAAGAGAGAAAATATGGGAACATCTACAAGGAGTAAGAATATCCCTACTTCCGATGTGTGTGAACTAAGAAGAAATGATTTGTTAAACATATATTTAACAACATTAAACATTCATAACAGTCAACATTATATATAAGATTTAATGGTTATTTGAATCATAAATGATGATCCGTACCTTTCAAAACTTCACAAATTTCTTCTTTCAATTCTCACATGAAGGTTATGATAATTTTGTAAAAAGAAAAAGTTTTTTAAATACCTAGAAAGTGTAGTGTAGATTCATGCTTTCACAAAAAGGAGTGTATTGTTGTATATAAATATACTGCTCCATGGAAGACTCATGTGATTAATCAATATTAAATTCATAAATAATAAATGAAAAAGAAATAAATTAGCATGCATGTATTGATGATATGCTAGAAATGTTTACAATGTTAATCTTTGTAGACTATGGAAATATAATGTCAATTAAATTCATCTAGTTGTTTCTCAACATATGTTATCATGAAATATATTGCAAAATATAGCTCAAAATTAAAAACACGCTTTTTATTTTAAGCTTCGTCAAGATTTGATGAAAACAATTGAAAACATAAAATGCGTTCGGCATACATCTTTTCATGTCCATAAAAAGGTTCCTTGTAGAAACATATATATTTTTAAATTCTCTGACCCCTCCTTGTGCCCTACTTGATTCTTGTGCTAAAATTTCCATGTACATTCTCCCAAAACGAACTTAAATCATATGTGCCCCTCTTCACCACAAATGATAACAATGTACATTCATTGTTGATAATACCTTGAAGCATCTTCCTTGTTCTCTAAATCCACTAAAACCTCTATCTCTTGATTTATTTTTGTTTTCTTATCAACAATTTTACTCTCCTTTTCAACCCACATTTCTTCCACTTTTTGTTTGAAATTGTGAAATTCTATATAGTTATGATAAGTTCTTCCTATAAGAGTGATATTCTTACTATTGTTTTATGGAATTTTTAGTTACATGTTTTAAAACGTTAAATTATATGGTGCTTCTAATGACGACCTTTTTTTCCAACTCATTCGATTTTGTAAGATAGGATTTCAAATATTAACATACTTAAAAATTAGTTGAATAGGTTCCTTATTGTATCGTGGAGTGTGTATTTATGTATTGTATGTTTTTTCAGCCACAATTTATCTTATAATTGATTAAATTTGTATGAATTTATAGATATAGATTTTGTTTTATCTCATGAAATAATTTGGCCCTTCAATCTAGTAATCATTAGCTTGATTTTTCAAGAATTTCCCATTCTCTCAAATTCATAAGATTCACCACATCATTAAGTTCTTTAAGTAATAATTTCCTATGAAATATGTACATTTATAAGTTTCCTATATAGGAATTTAAACTTAATTTCTATTAGTAGATTTAGTTCGACAACCATGCAAATTATTATACAAATTAATAGATTTAAATAATTAACATAGGATCTAAATAATTGAATTTTTTAGTATATGATATGTATGAACAAATATATAATACTTTCCTTGTTATAGTAGGGATCACTCTTAGTTTGGTATTTATATTTATTCTTTTGAAGAAATAAAAAATTGTGGCTAAGGATAAGTAAAATTGAAAAAGGTCTTGAAATGCTTCACTTTGTTGTAGAACTCACTTTTAGGTCAGTATTTATATAGTCTCTTGTAGAAACGAAAAATTGTTGCTAATAAGAACTTATTTTGAAAAAGGTCAAACGCTTAACTTAGTAAATAGAGACAATATAACTATATAATATAGATATTTCACACATACTTGAAATTAAAACGCTTTCTATGTGCACTAGATTCTCCTTGTGCACACCATTACTATTAACCAATATGATATACTAGTCATTACAAGTAGAGTAATTGAGGTACATTATTTTACTTTGGAATTTTGTACACAAACATATGCTCACATAGTATAATTAGGAAAGAAGTATGTGGCCCATCATACACACATCATTTCTTTTCTTGCAACGAACATCACATAGTGTAATTAGGGGAATTGTATTAAAGGATCTTGAACGACATATCCACACACATGCAATTCAAACACTTTGTATATGCACTAGATTCACCTTGCACACATTATCACGACTAACCAATTTGGTTTAGTAACCATTACAAGTAGATTAATTTCTTATATTTTACTTTAAAAAATTTCACACAAACATATGCTCACATAGTATGATTAGGAAAGAAGTAAGTAGCCCATAATCGACACTTCATTTGTTTTTTTCAAGGAATAAACATCAGATAGTGTAATTAGGGGGATTGTATTAAAGCACCATGAACCACATATCCACATTTTAAATTCAAACACTTTTTATGTGCACTAGATTCGCCTTGCACACACCATCACTACTAACCAATTTGGTTTACTAATTTTAATGAGTACAGTAATTTCTTATATTTTACTTTGAAATTTTGCACACAAAAATATCCTCACATAATATAATTAGGAAAGAAGTAAGTGGCCCATCATCCACACATAATTTCTTTTCTTGAAAGCAAAAAGCATCACATAGTTTAATTAATGGAATTGTCAAGGATCACCTCATATCCACATCATTTCACACTTTGTATGCTCACAATTTCACTTGTGCACATATTTACATATTCACTTGTATAATATTTGTACCTAATTTATTTGAAATTATTTTTTTTGCACACCCTAAGTGAATAAAAGCATTTCTAAAAAAAATATTAACCTGAAGACACTAAATTCCCCATAGGGGCCACAACATAATATATTTTAGGCTAGGTCCATGGCAATGGGAAACAGTTAATTTGTCATGGTTTTTTTCATATTGAAACATAGAAGGTTGTTTTTAGGTAGCCTAAAATCCTACATCATCTAGTGAAAAATCTAGTACATGGAGAGAAACACGTGAAGGGGTAAGGCCTAGGTGGCAGATTATCACATACCTTCATGCTGTCTCCTGACACATGGTAGGGGTTCTGGGTCCAAAACTAACAACCAAAATAAAATATGCATTAATTCCCACTAGACACATGTAACTTAGTGGCCAAATATTAGGTCATATTTCCCTATAGGTTGAGGTGTGGGAGCACAAATACTCGAGGTGACCTTGGTCAGGCTACTCGAAGCATCACCAACTCTTTCAGGACATAGCCTTAGTATGTTTAGAAATTATCACCCTCTCTGTACATTGGTTGGTTTTCTGGCTACTGGAAGCATCACTCGTGACATTTATGACATGGCCCCAGTACTTTATTCTAAAATATTCATAAGGCCTAGTTACTACTTGAGTCGAAGGGTGTTAGGTCTTTTTAAGAAATTTTCTCATACAAAAAAACTCAGATAAACCTTTTTAGTTTATTTTTTCACACATACAAATTAAATGGAGATTAACCATTTATTTTTCTCTTTGTCTTATGTATGTGATTCATTTGGTTTTCATAAATAAAATGTATATGTTTAAGTGTTCTTACAAATGGAACGAGCTCAGGTGTTGTTGATTTATTTCTTTTATTGCCAACAAATTTATTTCTAAAAATATAATGTTTGTCATTAGTTAAATTTTTCATAGGGATTATACCATCCTCAAGTGCTTCCTACATACAATTCACATTATCATGAAAATTATTTTACATTTTATACATACTGAAGCTTTTATCTTTAATCATATTCTCAATCACCCTTTTTGTTGACACAATCACTAATAATTTTACTAACCTTCTCTCTTCTTCGACCTATCTTTCCTTAAGTTCAAAAAACCAAAATTCATGTTTCAACTTAGAACCCTTGGTCCATATGGTTGGAGCCCTAGGGTTTCCAAATTGATTTTTTTTTAGTGAGGAGGAACTATTTTACCTTTCATCATATTCTAAATCACCCTTTTGTTGACACATGTACTGATACCTTTACTGGTGTTCTCTTATTCGACACATATTTCCCTAAGATCGATACCATTTTCTTTTCATGTTTTAACTTATAACCCTTGGTCCATGTCAACTTGTACTACCTAGTTTCCAACTATAAAATCATATCATGACCCTCCACCTATGGTGGTTTCTTAAATAAACATGTGTATATTTACTGTTCAATTGTCTTATGATGATGATTCACTTGACTTACATGTATAATTTGTATTCCACTATGAAGGGATGGAAATTGAACAACCACATGAGGGAGAATATGTGTCCCTTCAAGTTGATCAACCATATGATGATCCAAATATGCCCTATGGAACTAATCAACTACTAGAGGAACATTTTCCCTCTCAAGTTGATCAATTGTAACTAGGGTAACAACATGTGCCTTTTCAAGACAATGAACTAACGGAGGAAGAAGATATTCCTTATCAGGTTGATCAACCACTAGAAGAACAAATTGTTTCCTCTCAAGTTGACATGATAAGAGGGAGTTGCAATGGTTTGGAAAGGGGCGGACCCACTAGTAAAAAATGATGAAATTAATGACCAGGTGACTAAAAAATTTATTCACCGCAATTATTTCAAGTGAATTACTATTAAATTTGAGCAATTTTAAGTGACCGAACAAAAAATGACTAATTTAGTCTAGGAATAAAATATATGACTAGATAATAAGTGACTAAACTAAAAGAGACTAACTTAAACGACTATATTAGTCTAAGGTTAAAATATATGACTAGATAATAAGTGGCTAAACTAAAATCGACTAAATCAAATGACTAATTTAGTCTAGGATTAAAATATATGACTAGATAATAAGTGACAAAATTAATAATGATTAATGTAAATGACTATTATAGTCCAAGAATAAAAATATGACCAAATAACAAGTACAAAAAGTATATGATTAGTCATCTATGTCAGTAATTTTTAATTGTGTCACTCCATAAATGGAAAATTTCAATTTTGATATCGAAGTGTTACATTTCACTATAGGGGTCTTTGAATCCATCTACAGTGTTAAAATTTTCTCAGTTGTGCCCACTCTTTCTATCAGGTTGTTGATAAGGGCATGATAGTTCTCCAAAAAACAATGTTGGATATTGTACCCCTCATTTACCTTAGAGTGATCAGACTGATGATTCCCCTTTCCACCACGGGCTCCTCTGCTACGACGACTCTGCTTTTGAACCCTCGAACCCCCACCCCTACTAGCTCCCTTATTTCCTCTTCCATGATCCCCAGACGTACCCACACTAGTGAGTTGCACACACCCCACAACCTTTCCACCTGCGCATGTGCCTCCATGATTATTTTCTGAGTCCACCACCCCCACAGGGCCATGGACGATAGGGGATGGAAAACGTGCTCACCAGACTAGGGGCTTCATAATTCGCTAAGGTCGAGGAGCCCCACCACATGTAGAGTCCAGAGGCCATACCTCCCACTAGAGATAACAATGGAACCACCTAAAAATGAGCCAAATTTCATTGCCCACCACTGCAGGGAAGCACAAAGTCATCTCCCACTACCAAATAAAGACCGCCACCACTAGGAAAACCAAATACCACATCCACCCACCAAACCAACACATGCAATTGAACAATAAACACCGACAAAGTAGTCAATGCTTGAGCGTAACTCCCCCCAGGGCAGTGACCAACCTAAAAAACATCCGCACAAATACCACATGCCAATCCACCAAACACCGTCGCACCCATGCTGAAGGGCACGAAATTGGGAAAAGAAAATACTTTTCTGCCACCACCCTCAAGGTTTCCTAGACTGCAGATTCCAACTTCCTCTCTTAGCACGAAAAAACAGGCTCACAAAAAGCCAAAAAAAATAGAAACATGTGAGCTCTCTTTCCTTCTAATTCGTATCCTTTATCGAGACACAAAAAATGGCTAAGAAACTGAGCAGCAGGGACCGGTTGAACACATCGCACCAAAAAATTCCCATGAAAAGCACACACAAGCCACTCCCTATGTAAAATTTTTTGCGACGTTTACGCTTCCTCCCCAGAGGCCACTACTAGGACCAACACCAAACTAGAGTGAGGAGTCCAATGTCGGGCTCCCTCATCTTCCCTCACCTTAACCTTTCACCACCCCCGAACGCCAACGCACAGTTATTTTTCACACAAATTTCCAACATGAAGCCAATACCTCTCCCTCACCCTAACTCCACTTGTATTTAATCATGTGAGATGCCTTCCATGTGTTTCTCAGACCTCACTCCCATCATGGAGTGTATTAACCTTTGTTAATTTAGATATTAACCTTAATTAAATTTTTAATGGTGTATGCACTTTTATTAATTGTTTGATATGAACCTTGGTTAATTTTTAATGATATTATGAACTTTTGTTAACTGTTTAGGTATGAACTTTATTTAATATTTTAACAATATATAAACCTTTATTAATGATTATAAATATGTAATTCAAAATATTTAAGTATGGTTTATTTTGTAATAATGGATGATTGTGTTTAGTTTTATCAATTTCTATGAAAATTGTACAAACGAATATATATATATATATATTTCATTTAATACCTAATTTACATGATTAGGTGAAATTAAGATTTAAAGAAAACAATATTATTGGTTTTATATATGATTAATAATGAAAGTAGTAAATATTAATGTTTATACTTTAATTATTTTTTAATAGTGGATCCATTGAATATGTTTATATTATTTAATGCATAATTTACATAATTATATGAAATTAAACTTTAAATAAAACAATATATTGTGGTTTTATAGGTTTTATATTTAATTAATAATTAAAATAGTAAATACTAATATTAATATTTTAATTAGTTTTAATATTCAATAGATTAAGTCGAATGCCATTTCATTAAAATTGAAACTAGTTATCAAATCGAATGACTTTATGACAATCAAATTGAAACTGGAGGTGTCTATGAAACTCGAAACTGGATCTAAACGGCCAAATAAGGCAAACCAAGATTCTTACCATATGACAAAACTTGTTGTTCTTACCCTGGCAAATGAAAACTGGTTCACGAAGAGATCCATGAAGAGGTTTACCAACTGGATTTTCTGGCTCTTTGGTGCCAATTTTTTGCCTCTGGTTCTAAATTTTCCATGAAAGTTGGATGTTCTGGGTCTTTGGTGCCAAAATTTTTCTGTTGGCGGGAGGGTTTTGGTATATGTTGAGATAAATTGTTGGTGTGGTTAACGATTTGTAGAGCATGCAAATTTTTCTAAATAATTACAGCTTCTGTCATGGATAAAAAAAAGCATTGGAGAGAACTTGGAGGCTTTTGAAGTGGTGAGAAACATCAAATTCACAATTGAAGTATGAAATTTTGGAGTTGGAATCAAAGGTTAGTTGGATTTATAGGTTTATATTTCTCTATTTCCTCCGTTTGTTCTACGATTTTTTCTCTTCGTTCTAGGAATTAGGAATTTTTATTTTCTTTTTCTAATGGATTGACTCCCAATGAATGTAGAGTAGAGTGGGAAAATAAACCCTCTACTCAGTGAATTTTTACTGCTCAATCTATGGTAGTTTAAATTTTTGCCATCCCCTCTTTCATTTTTTGCTGCAACCTTGCTTCTTACATGATCTTTCCAGATTTCAAAATTTGATTATTTTTCACTATAGCAACTCGGGTAATACCTTTTTTCGTTAAGCCAATCCATACTTGTTCTAAATGACTCATGTTTTTGTCTCATGAGTGAAATGGCCTTCCTAGCTGATTATCCTCATACATGTGAGTGATTGAGATTGCAGTAAATAATCTCTATCAGTAAGTAGGGTCCCAATAACCCATCCTTGATCTCAATGTTTACCCATAGTTTCAAAAAGGGCGTTGTTCGCTCTAATTTATATCGAACATTGAGTCGTGGAACATAACATTGTTGCCAATGGATGGGTGCTCTCTACTTGTTGTTTGCTCTAATCCATTTACTCAACTATTCCTTTTTTACTCACCTATCCCAGCTCATGTATAGAATATTGAGTCATGGAATAGAACAATGATGTCAATGGATGGGTGCGCTCTGCCTATTGTTCATTCTAATCCATTTACTCAACTATTACTTGTTTACTCACTTATTTTAACCAACATGAGTGTTTTTTCACTGCACTGTAGCAGTGGCGCGATCTATCTTCCTTTCTACGCTCCAAAAAATCAACTATAGTCAGGTGATCAGGGGGTTTAGGTTTCTCATCCGGCTTAGTTTCCTGTGTTAAATTTTTCTGTCCAGTGTTGATTAGGGCAGCATTTAAGGACTTTCAATTAAAACCAGATTCTCCACTACCTTCGGGAATGAAACAAACCGCCAAAGTCTTTTGAGAACAAAATCGATCAAACCCCAAATAAGCACAAAAACCTTCTTCATGGGGATGAATTTACCTTAGAACACATGTAAATTCCCTTTGAATACATTTCACAATAGGAACAATGTGACTGAGCTTAATTTTTCTATCCAGTGTTGATTTACTACATGTCCAAACTGCACCAACTTTATTTTATCAAGACCAGATTAAAAACAAATTTTTTGAAGATTTGAAACAGATCTTGTTGGAGAAAAAAGAGTGGCCACCTAGGGTAAACATAAACCCATTGGATGAGTGAATAGGAGACCTTGGGAAAGAAATAAAATTGATGCTTGTTATGACATGTGTGTGAACCTCTTGCATGGATCAAAATAGAGCTTGCAATTATGTCCATTGGTTTGTCCAAAAGACAAAGCATACAAAAAATTGTAATACCTGTCGGACTAACACCCATAAGATCTACCACTAAAAAGTATTTTTGTCATAGTTCATCTAACAATATAGAATGAAGCATCACTAGCACGAAGATGGTTGCTTCAACATATATTGAAAATAATATCTAAATTGTTCTCCTTTCTAGTGTTATTGTCCTTTTTGCACATCTTAAAAACAACAACCATATATGGTGAGATTATATGCAGAGGAAACACTGAAAAATAACTCTGGAGAAAAGAGAGTCTTATGACAATGTAAATCATGATAAAAGTGATGAAATTCTGAAGATAACAAAGGAGATAATTAGGAATAGAAAATATCTCAATCAGGGAACAATTGCCTTACAAGAGGATGAAAGAGTTTTAAAAATTGATGCTACTGACCATGTTGTAGTTGTAAGTCGAAGGTATTATATGGTTGGACTATGGATTCTGGAATATTTCTGTTTTAGGCTTCCTAGTGGTTGTTTCAACACTATTTTCAAGACTGAAAATAGATGGACCTCTAAAAAAGAATCCTTGCAACATAAAACTACATTCTCATTCTAGGAATTCATACACACATGGGGATTTCCAGCATTTCTCAGAGAAGAAATTTGACCTCAAAAATCTTATGGAAAAACCTTAGAAATATTTGTTAGGGCCTTTGTAATGTGATCTGGGCCTTTGATTTTTGTACTCTTAGATAATGGGGATACTTAAGCTACGTATTTAAAAGAAAACATGATAAAAGAAAAGGGAAAAAATTTTCATTTCCAAGATATAAAGTTTCAAATATCATGAATTTAGAAGGATGTGGAAGCATTGGCAGAATTTTCAAGCCAGAAAATCATGAAAGGTACAGTAAGGAGGATTAAAACAAAGGAGGGGTAAAATGCAAGGTTATAGTTTTTGGAATGGAGATAAAAATTCTTATGAGAGAAGCATGATATCTGAATCATACGTTGCCAAACATGTCCTCCCTACATTTACTAATTGTGCAAGTGTATATGCCTTGGCCCTGGTCTCAAGAGATTCTAAATACTTATGGAAAACTACTAACTCTGCATGAAATATGGGCTGCCAACTTTGTTGTAATTGTTCTTATCCTAGGCAGATGAATGAAGAGAATCCACATTGAATGTTTGCATGAAATTTCTATAGAAATGAGATACTTGTCAATGTTATAGAGTTCCATATTGTCCACCACAATGTTTAATCACCTATCTGTCTCCAGAACTGGCACCTATTCAATGGAAACTGCTTACAAAGAGAATGTCAAATTCAGCGGTAACTATTATGTAGATGTGACTCCAAATATCCAAAAAGGTATGCTTGAAAGACTCTATTTTGTGATGATTCAAACAACAACATCTATTAGACCTCAGTCACAGCTAGTGTGGAACTCCCAAAACATGGTGAGAATGTAGGTACTTATAGCTCAAAATAAAAATAAATTTGTAGGAAATCCTTGAATGGTAATGATTAAAATGCTAATTTCAAGTTGCTACGAATTCAGGATTACCAAACAATAAACTTTCTTGTTCCTATTTTTAAATATCATTAGGAACCTATGAGTTCTCATAGTGTCTTAGATTAAATTAATGCATGAAGTTTCAACCAATTAGCCACATTGTTAGAAAGCCCGTAGTCACAACATGTAGCAATGCACTAAAAAGATTCATGATTAATTCCATCAAAGATTAATTTCCAATATTATCACATTCACTTGGATAGCTATAAAAATTCTCGCCTAGGAGAGAAAATCTAGTAATAAAACTATTTCTTCAGCTATTTCTGTTGTCATTAAGCTATGAGTAGGTTGATCAAGCTTCCTTTCTTTGTATTTCATTTTAATCTGTCTATCTTTGACATAAATAGTGATGTTTCCCATGAGACTCCAACTATAATAGAAAGAACTACACAAATAGTGAATTTAATATCATAGTAATAAGGTTAAACAACTACTTTTTTGAAGAGATATTTTTGAGGATTGATTTGCACCTAATAGAGGTCGTGCTCTAATTACTTCAAGTTCGATTTACTATTTCTATACGTGTTTTATTTTTACCACGAACAAAAACATTGCAAAATTAGTACAATCCAACCAAATATTTCTAAAATATGTCCATAGTCAAAAGAATATGCTCGATCCTCTATTTCAACCTTACTACAATTTTCTATGAGGCTTAAACGACTATATCAAGATGGCTAGTTTTTAGTGATATGTATAAAATCTTGTGCTATAATCATAACTCCATTTTAAGTTATATGACAGGCCCAAAGCCACTTTATCTACTAGAATAATTTTCCTCTTTTAATAATAACATTTAAGACTATAAGAGAACCATAAATTCTAAGTTATACCTATCCTTAGTCACATTGCACATTTTTGCCAATATGGGATTTGCAAATAAGTTGGAAATGATTGAGATATACTCTTGCATACTCATAAGATTTTGGAAGAAAATTTTACTTATGAAAAGTTAAATTATCCAAATGATATGTAATGATTATATTATCTTATGCTTATGTTTTAATTTCATTTAAATCCTAAATAGTTCCAGTGTGAATGTTCATGTTTGTAAGAATAGAAACTACTAGCATATTTGACATTCATTTCTTGTGCAACGATGTTGGAGATAAAGTTATTTGTAGAAGAGTAGTCATAACATGAGAATATTCTTGACAATATATATAGAGCTTCTTTTTCATGTGCTATCAAGCTTGAAGGCCATGGCTAAAACAAGTGAAACATAAAATCCATGTTTTACATGTTGTTCATCAATCCAATTAAAAATTTCTGGTTGAGATACATGAGTATTTTCTATAACAACAAAGCTCTGTCTAGTCTTACATTGTCTTAAGATATGTCTGAATTTTCTAAATATGTCTATGATTTATCTCTAGATGTTACAACTCTAGTCAAAGTTGTTGGGGCCAACTAGCATCAACATTATTTTTGTGGCTTCTTGGTCATCACATTATTTTTCAGAAAGTCATGGATTTGACAATACTGGATGCTTTCCAATCTCATATACCTTGTATCCTCCAAAAAACTGTGTTTCTTCTTTGAGGGGAAGGTTTGAGCTCATCTTTGCAGTTACATCATATGACTGTTTGTTCCTATATGATTCTGCCATAATGGTATTTGGACGAAAATTTCTCCGCCTAATATTCAGACATCTATTGAAGGAAATGTGGGATAATTTTGAGTATATTGTATACAAATAAATTTTTTGAGACACATACAAGGTGTCTCACTTCAACAACAAGATAAACTACACAATTTTCAAGATAGAAAACAAGATAAACATAGTGAGCAATTGTCAGCCTATCACACTTTTTAATGTGTCTTATAATCAAGAATATGACAGCTTGAACCATTTTTCTTGATCAAATGGATTTTATTAAGAGACATTTTATCCTAGGTAATATTATTACAACTTGTGAAGGTCTTGAATGAGTATCAAGGACCAGTCACATAATTATAGATGAAGATAGGAAAAACAAATATTATTCCAAAGGCATATTTTCCACTAGGGTGAACTTCTTCAATATTAGAAAAATAATGTAAATCTACAAATGATGTACCCTCTTTCATGCTAGGAATAAGGAGAGAATGTGGTCTAAATACTTCATTAATGTGCCCTCCTTGCAAGTGGAAAAATACAAAATGTGTTCCCTTCAAGTGCCAAAAAGGTGATAATTTGTAACTCGCCATGTTGTCATTAATAGGTAAGTGACTCCCTCAATTGGAGTTCCCTAATTTTATAAGAATGAGCACTAGGAACATGTTAGAAATAGGCTTTAATGGAGAGAGTTCACAACTGGTAATTTCCACTACATCAGTGCCTGCCAGGTAGCTGAGTGATGTATCCTATTTTCTACTAATGAAACTCCCATTGTCATGTTCTTCTCCTCACTGCTGTTGTAATTAATGTTTAAAAATAATCGCAAGGGATGTGTCCTTAAGAATTCTAATATATTAACCAAAAAATTTCGCTGTCATGCTCATAGATCTGCATTCAAAAGGTGTAAATACACCAAAAAATATCTCCTCAAACAAGTGTTGATCCATAGCCTTTCTCTCAAATATGACTTTCTTTTGTTGTTTGACTGTGTGATTGTTGTGTATGGGTGTGTTCACACTGGTAAAAAAATGTATTGTCTTCTCTTCCTACATGTTTTTCTAAAAAAAATTCCCTATTGCAAATTGTGCTCAAATGGGAGCTGAAACTTCTCTTTTACAAATGAAGTTCTGAAAAGAGTTGAAATTAAAGAGTTAACATATTAGTTTCATATTTGAATGAAATTTTTTTAAGATGATTCAATGCCCAATTTTGACAACAGATGAATACCATGGACATGATGAGAGAAATATGAATGAAAACTCCATGCAAGGGGCTTCTCCTCAAATCGGGCCCACAAACCAAGTGTGAAATATCCATGTCATGAATACCAATTCTCCTCTAGTTCCTCTAATGGAATTGTAGGAAGAGACCCCACAAAAGGTGGGCAATATTTCAAATTAACTGGAAAAATAATGTGTAATACATCCAAATTAAGGTATACAAGTTGGCTTCCAAAATGAACAGGTTGGTCCAGTCCAATTTTGTAGGTCGTCTCATCAAAATGTTTTCTAGTGTGGCACATGTACATATATCTATATATACACCCTAATTCCCTTTATCGCCATAATTATTGATCAGGATGGGCACATTCCTCTCTCTTTAAGGTTTGTGCTATTGAACACGGGTTTTTTGGGATCCATTTTCCTCTATGGATTATTCTCTCAAAAGAAACTGAAATCTACCACTTGAAATTTTCTAAATGTCTAGAAGAGGCATAAATTTCATATTTTTAATCCTTAACATCCTTAAAAACATTCTTAATTACACATAGTAATATGAAGGCCTTTCAAAATTATTTATTTTCTGGTAATCATACTCAACAATGGAAATATTTCTTTGCCTAAGAGCCTCATTTCCAAGTTTGTTATAGGTGAATAATCATTGCTTGTCCTGGAACATCAAGTTTTATAATGATGCCACTATCTCCACTTGGAAAAAAATATTTAATGTGATCTAAAGTTTTTATAAAAACACTATTGACAAACACCACTCTTAATGCGAAGAGTCTCATGTAGAGTGCATCTATGGTACAAGTTGCTTGATTCAATGATAAAAATCCATCTTCTCAACAAGGATTTATTTTCGATATCATTTGATCATACAATGTATTTCACAAATGGAATATGGAGGTCCAGAAGTATAATCTCGTCTCTAAATTTTGAAAGAAACGTTGCATCTCTTTACAAATTGAAACCTCATCATCAACTCCACTCTTTCCAATAGTTATTTGGACTTTAAAAATAGTTCTCTCCCCTTGGAGTTCTCATTTCCATGAAATATCCTCTAAACACAATACACTTCCTTCACAAGGGCTTTACTATCCCAACCAAGTGCAAATTGATGAAAAACATCCTTTACCCTAATAGTTCCAGTGTGCTCTTACAAGCCATACATATGAAAATTATTTCGGATGACCCTGCACAACCGATGACCCTGCACAACCCTAAGTACTGATACCCATGATTATTTCTCCTTCACCGATTGAATTATATTTTTATTTCTAGTGGGAAAAAGTATCATAGATTACCCATCAAAAAGTGTTCACTTAAAAATAAATTTTGCTCCAAATAACACACATGTAAAGGCTACATGATGAGATGTTAGCACTTCTATAAATTTAATTTCTCTAAAATGTAGTAGAATCAAAACAAAAATACATTTAAATTGGTTCTTAATAATATGATTTGTATTTATTAAATTTCACTTCTTTTTATCTAAAAATATTTTTAATATACATATTTTTTATTCCAAATATTTGACACATAACTCAAATTTATTTTACACAATACTTAACACTGAGTTATAAAAATATTTTATCAATATACATACCTTTTATTTTACACACTATCTATTTGAGCTAATAAAAAAGAATCATACATAACCCTCCCCAAAAATTAACCTTTGGATTTGTGAGATCAAACAAACCACACATTAGAATACAACCTCAAAGCTAACCACAACCTCAAAGCTAAACATATACGATATTTTACCCATCCACTCAAACTAAGCTCAAGAGGTCATAAGGAAAATACAATTTCTTTCAGTGAAATATAAACCATCAAATGGATAGACCACCCATTTGTATTCAAATTTTAGATGGTGCCATGACTGACCCGTTGATACTTTTAAACGAATATAAACCGTCCACGAGTACTTTTCTTACAATGTTATGGGAATGGATGTACTCGACTATCCTAGGTTGAATTTTCTAGTTTTCATATGCCGTTTATACTTTGGCATCAGTACTAAGCTCTTTCTTTGTGGTTCAAGCACAATTTGTTGGGTTTTCTTCAGACTTGAGGCAGTTTCAGCCAATATTTTAGGGTATTGAGGGATTCTGGGGATTTTCGCTCCATACCCTAGTGTCTTTGATTCAAACTCAGTCGTTCTAGGAGAGTTTTTCCCCGAGCGTTTGGTTGTTTTATAGGGTAATTTTAGAAATAAAACACGGGCAAGGCTTTACAGGAAAGAGCAGTGGCATACAACCTAAAGTGCAGCAAGCCGGAGAGTTCAACTTGATCTTTGGATTGATGACACTGCGAGTTGCAGTGAATCAATGGGTAATATCTTCGTTTAAGACTTGAAATTTTTTATCTTTATGTTATGAAGAAAAAATAATTAATTTCTGCTAATCTTCTTGGTTTATGTCCATTCAAAGTGTTAGAGAAGTTAAAATATGTGTATTATCATGGTGGTCAGATATGCCTTCTAGTGATGCAATTTAGGAAGTTTTTCATTCCTATTATATTTCATAATAAAATAAATCAAATTTCTTGTCCCAGAAGAGTTGTGGTATTTTTTTCGTTTATAATGTGTTAGCATCATTTGCCATGCCAACGTCGATACATTTTCTCAGGGGATTTGACCCACATCTTAGCACTTAAGTATTTTTTGGCCATAGCCCGCTCAATTGTGTTTATAACGTCATTGTTGCGGTATTTTTATCCATTTTTCTGCAAAGTGAGTGGAATTTTTTGTAACTTACAACTTACGAAATGTGAGCTGCAATTTTCCAACTAGCATTGTTAAGACCTAATGTTCTTGCAACTGTGACGAAATCTTATCAACACTAGGGCATATGGGATACACCGTAAACCTCTTAACTACTAAGAATGTTGTAAATTCTAAAAATGGGTGCAAATTTTCAAGATTTGGCTCTGCAAGCCACTTGAATATACATATCCAAAAGACAAAATATTTTGTAGTTTGTGCATGGAATAGCAGAAGCAACTGTTCTCTTCTCTTATCATCACAACAACCTTTTGTACACAGATTACATGAATATGTAACAAATTTTCACATATTTCTGCCTGCTTGATGAAGTGAGTGAAGATCTGAGACCGCCATAATTAAGAAGTAAGGCATTGGCATAACAATTTTTCGTTGAGGTTTTGAGAGACCCTGGGAAGAGAACTCACACCGGATGAAAATATTCTCGGTGTTTTTTTTTTATTTGGAAATTCTAATGCGTAGAATTGGGACACACGGTGGCCGGTTCATTAGGTTTTTGTTAAGATACATGCAATATGCAAAGTCACAAAAATTCCAGAATAGCATATACAGAATTTGTGACTGTGGCATATTAAAACAACAAGGAAAACAAAAAATTAAAGGCAAAGTATAAATGTAAGTGTCACATTAAGCATGTATGACCTTTTGGCCATGTTCCACACCATTTGAGAGGTCCTATATGAGGAAGGTCACCTCCAGGAGTTCCACGGAAATTTCAGTGAGCCCATCAACAGTGGAATTGAGTTCATGCAACATATGTGTGAAAGAGATCCCTTCAAAAGATAAAGAGAGTCCTTTATGTCTTGAAGAATAAATTAAAGGTAGACATTATCGACTTGGATTTTATTGTTTTTTGAGCAGATGGCTAGCTTGAAATCCCCCATGGGCCATTACTTTATTGTTTTTAACATTTTTTAATGAAGAAAATTGTAGCATGGTGCACAATGCAATAAATTATGAATGGTTGTTTTTACCTTGCCTAGGAGCCATACCAAACGAGTACATCATGTGATTGAGTGATAAATAAAACCACACTAACACCACATTGTGCTAGGTGCCCTTAATATGCTATGCAAGAGGGTGCATGATCAGGATGCACCTCCTCTATGGCTTGCAATCAGCTTTATGTTCCATGCAAAATTTTACCACTAAACCCATTGTGATCTCTAGAAGGATGTTTCAAGTGTTGAAGATAACTGTGTTCCTAGCCTACCAAATATTGTTTACCAAAATAGTGGGGATGCCCATGGAAGAAGTTGTCTTTATTTTCCATCCATGTCATTGTTGAACTCTTAGTTAAACTGAGAAGGGGGGGGGGGGGGGGGTGAATCAGTTTAACACATTCATGGATTTTGAATCTTTTCATTAAAACTTATTTACCCTTCATTTCATGTCCAACTTAATATGTGAGTAATCTTAGAATGTGAGAAGCAAGTATTAATATAATATAACAGTCGACTTTAATATGAGAGCATCAGGTATTAAGCAGATGATATAATTCAGATAAACACATAAAAATCATGCAAAGAGACACCAGATATAAGTGGAAACCCATAAAGGGAGAAAACCACATCTTATTATTGTTGTGATGAAAAGGCAAGCTCCAACTCCCTCTCACCACTGTTTTTTTGCATGCACCAACCTATATGAGGCTCCAACCTTAATTCTGCAAGCTACAACTTGCAAGGAAGCACCAATTCCCTTCAATTTTCTGCAGGCACCAACCTATAGGAGGCTCCAACCTCAGTCAGCTACAACTAACAGCTATCAAGCTGCAACTTGATAGGGAAGCTCCAACTTCCTCAATTTATCAAACTGAATGTTTGCTGTTTTACCTCAGATATCAGCTCTGTTCTGTAGCATCTCTTTCTGCTCCTCTCTGCCTTATCTTCTCTGCCTTGATCTTCTATACTTTTCATTCTCTATCCTTATCCTCTCACTTCAACTTGTGCATATCATTGTGATATTATATATAGAGTTCATCATATGACTCTTTACATTCCTCAGGGAATTTGAAGTGAATAGTCCTGACTTTTTGACTTCTGTCTTCTCATTCCTTTATCCAACTCATTTTAAAATTATAATAATATGTACAAATTTCCATGCTACAGTGGGATTTTTCTTTTCCTTAGGATACTTACCTTTGCATCAAAAACAATATAAAACAAAAATTATTTACATTTTCAGTTGCACATTTCAATACCATTCAGTTCCTTTTCTGGACTTTCTTCGACTTTACTCAATTTGTCTCTTCTACTGCTGTTGAGTGATTGTTCTGTATATTTCTGTTCATCATGCCTACAAAATTCCCTATGACTTTTACAGTTCCTACATTCTTTGTTTACCTCTGTTAGGCCCACATTTTCATCCCTGTGTTTATTCACCTGTTCACTGTACTTTTGTGCACCTGCTGCATATATAATTGATTTTTAATATAACAACTGATTTTAAATGTGGGAAAACTCTCAAGGTTCTAATCTCTTGGGCTGGCACTTTAATCAACTGTGGAGGCTTCTTATACTCACAATTATAAGACCCATAAAATACATAATATGCTCTTGTAATAAACCCAATCAATGTTTTAATACAATTTTGAAGCAATATTACAACACACTATATTAAATATCAACGTAGTATATATATCAGCATATGTATATGTTTCCCACCAAATGTGAAGACCCATGTATTTACTTTAAAGTATGCCCATCTCCGAGTCAAACATTAATAACTATTAATAAACCGTGGATTTTGTTTAGCGCCCAACATAAGCATGGTCACGGGTTTTATAACCTTTATATCACCAAACTGTATTACGTTCCCCACTTAAATATTCACTTGATAACACTCACATCCATAGTCCCGTTTAGCTCTCACTATACCCCGTTCTCCTCTATGTGGTCTTCCTCAACTTCCTTCTGATTTCACACACATAGTCATACGTATGCATTTTATAATTTATCTTCTTCCATAGTATGACTATGGAAACCCTTAAATATGTTCAGTCGCCATCTTATAATAAGTTTGTTGCCCTTATATTAATAACTGGCGTTTTTAATAAATTAATATAGGCCTCGGCCCCACCATACAATCGACGGAATCAATCAAATACACACGCCCGTACCTTAAGTTAACCTTCACGCATCTTCCCAATATGATCACCGTCCGATGGCTTCCCTCCAGATCGACGGCTTGTATCGATATCACACAGGGTCCTCGGTCGAGAGTTAATGCGCGATGGCACGTAGTGAGAGTGGTTTTTCCAACTTTCTCTGGGACACGCGTCGTCCGTCCTGTGGAATCACTCCCATCTCCTCAAATACCGCCCATCGTGTAAAGGTGGTGCGATGAAAACCATAAACTGCTGTCACTGTTCATCTGGTCATGGTTCCGCCCTTTTGGCTCGGGGTTTCGCCTAACTTCGCGTTCTGCTACCGGGTTCTGTCTTCCTTTTATATTCTAACCCTTTGGTTCATTGATGTTTCAACACGACTCCTTCGCATACCATAACACGCTGCTTCATCAGGTTATACATTCCCCATTGCTTACTGTATCGTGGCAACCCGATATCTTATACATATTCACGAATCTACCTTTTCCACAGAGCTTACGATGTTTACAAACCATGAGTAACAAATTCACATTTCCATAATAAATTCAAGCAGTCTACATAGGCATAATTGTCCACAGAGACTCAAATATCCTTCCTACTGAATTCAATCAAGAATATACATATAATTCACAGAGAATTTAGAAGCAATCCCTCATCATTATATACAAATGTAACTACTTACAAGAACATTCACTTATTCTATTCGATGGCCTTTTTCTCCTACTCTGTCTCTGGACTCTGCTACTTTTCTTTTCTCTTTTCCTAGTTACTATTTCAGATGATCCTCCTTTGCCAATTCCTTTGCCATCAATGACAACATTTCCAACAGTCTCCCCCTTTGGCATTGATGGCAATACTCTTCCTCTGTTTGCCTTATAGAATCCCCTTTTTTCTTTTCCTCCCGCTTTGAAATCAATGGCAAAGGGTTGCTCATTTCCTAGTTTGCTTTCTGCATTTCCTCTTTCTGAGATCTTCTAACTTTGTACCCTGTTGCTCCAAACTTTGGATTAAATCTAAAATTCTGACCCTATAGCCTTTTCTTTAACTCTTTTCTGCTGGGTGTATTCTTTCCATAATCCTTTGACCCTGAGGACCTGTTTCATGCTTGCCTTGCTGGCTAATCTCCCCCTGGAATGATATTTTTGTTTTTGTTCTCCCCCTGAAACTGTGCTTTCTCTTTATATCAGAGAGTAGCATCTACAGATACTACCCCTAGTCTATCTCTCAAATATTCAAATGGTTCTCTAGCAAGAGGTTTGGTAAACATATCTGATGTTTGTTCTTTTGTTGGCACATACTCTAGCTTTACACTCTTCTGAGCCACTTGTTCTCGGAGAAAATGATACTTGATTGGGATATGCTTAGTTTTTGAGTGAAGCACAGGATTTTTAGATATACTTATAGCACTTGTATTATCACATTTGATTGGGATAGGTTCATCAATGCTTACCTTCATGTCTTGGAGGGTTTGCTTCATCCACATGACTTGTGTACAACATGTTGCTGCTGCTATATATTCTGCTTCTGCTGTAGACAGAGAGATAGATGTTTTTTTCTTGCTTAACCATGCCACCAGAATTTCTCCTAGATAGAATGCACCTCCACTTGTACTTTTCCTGTCATCCACATAGCTGGCCCAATCTGCATCTGTGTATGCTGTCAAAGTGAAGTTTTTTCCTTTAGGATACCAAAGCCCATACAATGTTGTTCCTTGTAGATATCTGAATATTATTTTTACTGCAAGAAGGTGATTTTTTTTAGGTGTTGCTTGATATCTCGCCACTAGTCCTACTACTAGCATGATGTCTGGTCTTGATGTTGTCAGATACAGTAGACTTCCTACCATGGATCTATAGAGATTTTGATCTATATCAGCAGATCCATTATCAGCACACAGCTTGCATCCCGTGATCATGGGAGTTGACACAGGTTTGTAGTCCTCCATTTTGAATTTTTTCAACATTTCTTTTAAGTATTTTTCCTGTGAGATGAATGTACCTGTGTTCTTTTGCTGAATTTGAAGTCCTAAGTAGAAACTGAGCTCTCCAATCATAGACATCTCAAACTCTGTTTTCATCTCATCAACAAACCCTTTTGCTAGTTCTTCTCCATTGCTTCCAAACATAATGTCATCAACATATACTACAACAATCAGGAGTTCATCTTCATGGGCTTTTATGTACAGATTGTTGTCTACTCCACCTCTCTTAAAGCCTTGTTTTTGCAAATATTTATCCAGTTTTGAGTACCAAGCACGAGGAGCTTGTTTCAGTCCATATAGAGCCTTCTTCAGTCTGCACACATGGTCTTCTTTATCTGTTAAAGAGAAACCTTCTGGTTGTTCCATGTAGACTTCTTCTTCTAGATCTCCATTCAGAAATGCAGATTTCACATCCATTTTATATACTTTGAAGTTTTGGTAGCAAGCAAAGGCCAGAAACATTCTGATGGCTTCCATTCTGGCTACAGGGGCAAATTTTTCATCGTAATCAAGTCCTTCGATTTGTGAATATCCTTTTCAGACCAGTCTGGCTTTATTCATGATTACTTGTCCTTGCTCATTCATTTTATTTTTGAATACCCATTTTGAGCCTATGACATTTTTCTCAGTGGGTCTAGGAACTAATTCCCATGTATTTGTTTTCTCAATTTGGTCTAATTCTTCATTCATAGCATTTTCCCAAGACTTGTCCTTGCTGGCTTCTTCAAATTTCTTTGGCTCTATTTGTGACAACATGGCTATGTATACCTCTTCAGTCTGTTATGTTAGTTGCCTTCTTATTTAGACCCCTACTCTCTTGTTTCCAATGATCTGGTCTTCAGGATGGTTCTTCTGAGTATATATTGAGGGATATTTAGAACTCAGCTCTGTATCTTCTGTTGTATTTCTTGTTTCCTCATCATCTTGGTTTTCTTCTTCATGGTTGTCTGATGGAATGCAACAGTCTGTATCTCTTGTATTGTTTGGAAGTCCTTCATCAAATATCACATCAATGCTTTCTACTATTTTTCGAAGAGTCTTGTTGTAGCACCTGTACCCTTTACTTTTGGATGCATATCCTATAAATATCCCTTCATCTGCTCTTGCATCAAATTTTCCAAGAGTTTCATCATTATTCTTTATGTAACACTTGTTTCCAAAGATTCTAAAATGTTTGATTGAAGCTGGTTTCCCATGCCAAAGTTCATAGGGAGTCTTGTCACTACTTGGCCTTAAGTGAGCTTTATTAAGGATATGCACCGCTGTGTGTACCGCTTCTGCCCAGAAGGTTTGAGGAATATTATTCTCCTGCATCATGGCTCTGGCAATTTGTTGAACAGATCTATTTTGTCTCTCTACTACTGCATTCTGCTGAGGTGTCTCTGCAATAGTAAATTGTTGTTTTATGCCATATTCATTACATATATTTGCAAAGTCATAATCTGTGAATTCACCTCCTCTGTCTGATCTGATGCATTTTAGCTTGCATCCTGTCTGATTTTCAGCTAATGCTTTGAATATTTTGAATTTGTCCAGAGCTTCCGATTTATTCTTGAGAAATGCAACCCATGTCATTCTGGAGAAATCATCGATTATTAGCATGAAGTAGGATTCTCCACTTGGTGTTTTATTTCTTGCAGGTCCACACAGATCCATGGGCACAAGCAGGAGTGGTCTACTTGTTGATAACTCATCTTTGGCCTTAAATGATGTACGTGTCTGTTTACCCAATTGACAAGATTTGCATATGGTATTAGAAGGCCCTTTTATTTCTGGCATGTCTCTGACCGCTTTCTTTTTGCTCAATCTGATAATATGATCGAAGCTGAGATGTCCCAATCTCCTATGCCATAACCATGACTCCTCAAGTTTGCTAAGATGGCATGTTTCATCTTTCTCTTTCACGATGTAAAAATTGCTCTCTGTTCGAACACCTTTGAGCAGAGTCTTACCTGTGGTGCTTGATCTAACTTCACAGTCTTGTGCTCTGAAAAGAACTTCACAGCCTTTATCACACATTTGACTGACACTCAGTAAATTTGCTTTCAGCCCATCTACAAATAGTACATCTTGGGCCTTACCTCTGCCATTATCTAAGCTGACTGCTCCCTTTCCCTTGATTTTTCCTGATTTATTATTGCCAAAAGTAACATTACCAGTTTTATTTTCATCAAAAGTTATAAACTTGCTTCTGTCTCCAATCATGTGTTTAGAGTAGCCACTTTCCAAATACCACTGGCTTTTCCGGTTTTGAGCAGTTAGAGCCAAGTCACATTTATTCACCTTATTTATCCACTAGAGGCACCCTTTTGTTTGGTATCTTTTGTGAGGTGATGAACTACATCTTCTTTGAGGACATTTGGAAGGTATATGTCCAACTTGATTGCATACACAACATTTGATCATAATTTTTGTAGAATTATGAGTATGAAAATAATTTCTTTGATTCATAAACCTCCTTGAGGTGTTAAACATCAATCTTTATCCATACTTTCTACACTCAATGATTTTATGGCCAAATTCCATACAATAAAAACAGTAACCATAGAAACTATTTTCATACCTGATGTAAGGTTGTCTCTTCCATTTGTTTGCTTGAGGTAGTCTCTTCAATGTTTGCATCTTTTGCTGGTTTGAATTACTCCTCCTTGCATGAAAATATGCAGCAATGTGTCCCAGCTTGTGGCAAGCATAACAGGTGGCATTCTTCGTAGGAGGAAAGAATATCCTTTGATGGTTTCCAAATTTTACATACTCAGGGGTCTTAGTATTTATTACATTATTTGCTACTAGTGGTTTATTCTGATCTCTGTCTTCCTTATTACAGGTTTCCTCTTTTGTAGGAATTGTTTGAGTTGCTTCATCATTCTTCTTTGCTTTTACAAAAATAATCTCTCTGTCAACCTTTTCTTTGCCTTTACTTGATTCTCCTTCATAGCATATTCTAGTTTTTATCATAGGTAATCTTTGAGAAACCAGAATTTCATTCAACTTACTAGAGCTTGTTGTTTGGGAAGAGTTTATAACCAATTTCCTTTGAGCATTTTCTAAATTCTTCCTGAGACATACTACTTCTTCTTCCAACTTTTGTTGTTCCTGAGTTTTTCCTTTGATTTGCTCAAGTAACATGTCCTCTATCTTCTTGGATTCTTCAAGATTTATCTTTAGCTGCATCAGGACTTCTGAATTATGTTCTTCTCATACAAACTTGAGGAGAATGTCCTTTTGTTTTCTTCATTTCAGCTTGAGTCTACCAATCTCTTCCAGAGCACTTCTTAGCTCCCCCTCAAGGTCGACTTCACCTTCTTCTTCAGCATCTTCTAGCAAGAGACCTTCAAGTTCTTCTATGGCCATCAATAAGAATTTAGAGGTTCCTTATTCACTTGAAGGTTCATCTGAGTCTTCAGATGCACTGCTGTCTTGTTGAGCATAAAAGGATTTTCTGCTGAACTTATTTCCTTTCTTCTAGTTTTTTGATGTATTTTTCTCTGTTTCTTGAGCCTAATTCCTTACTTTCCTGTGAGGAAACTTAGCAGCATAGTGTCCCACTCTTCCAAAGTTAAATCATTTGAAAGGAAGTTTACCTTTGTATTTACCTGAGCCTCTATCCAATTTCTTGACAAAATTTGCCTCTTCTTCATCCGAGCAAGAGCATATATCTTCCTCTTCTTCTTTCTTCTTTTCTATTTTAAAGGCTGCCTCTCTCGTACTTGGCTTCTTCTGTGGGAGCCTCATCTCGTACGCTGTTAAATTTCCAAGTAGCTAGTTCATGGTCAAGGTCTCCCAATCAGTTGTTTCTTCTATTGTAGACACCTTGGGATTAAACCTGGATGGAAGGGATCTTAGAATATTTTGCACAATTATACTTTCTGGCATGGTTTCTCCAAGAGCTTTCATATTGTTAACAATTTTTGCAACTTTTAGGAAGAAACTGTCAATGTCTTCATCATCATTCATTTTTAAGTTCTCAAACTGGGCTCTATAGACTTGAAGTTTGGCAGTTTTTACTTTCTTGTCTCCTTCATGGATGTTCTCTAGAGTATCCCACATCTCTTTGGAAGTGTATTTGTGCATTACTTTGATAAAATTTGCTTCACACAATCCATTCAAGATAGCATTCATGGCTTTTGTGTTAGCTACAAAATCTTGTTTGGATTCTTTCTCTGAGTCAGTTGACTTTGGGGCATATCCTAATTCCACAACACCCCAAAATTCTATTCCTAGAGACATTATGTATGTCCTCATCCTGATTTTCCAGAAGGCATAATTTACACCTGTAAAGAAAGGGGCTTTATTGGTTAAGTATCCTTCTTTACTAGCCATTCTGAGAACCTAGAATCTCCTTTCAGTTGTTAAACTAGTACAAAGGAACCTGCTGTGATACCAATTGTTGAACTCTTAGTTAAACTGAGAGGGGGGGGGGGGTGAATCAGTTTAACACATTCATGGATTTTTAAGCTTTTCATTAAAACTTATTTACCCTTCATTTCATGTCCAACTTAATATGTGAGTAATCTTAGAATGTGAGCAGCAAGTATTAATATAATATAACAGTAGAATTTAATATGAGAGCAGCAGGTATTAAGCAGATGATATAAATCAGATCAACACATAAACATCATGCACAGAGACACTAGATATAAGTGGAAACCCATAAAGGGAGAAAACCACATCTTATTATTGTTGTGATGCAAAGGCAAGCTCCAACTCCCTCTCACCATTGTTTTTATGTAGGCACCAACCTACAAGAGGCTCCAACCTCAATTATGCAAGCTACAACTTGCAAGGAAGCACCAAATCCCTTCAATTTTCTACAGGCACCAACCTATAGGAGGCTCCAACCTCAGTCAGCTACAACTGACAGCTATCAAGCTGCAACTTGATATGGAAGCTCCGACTTCCTCAATTTATCAAACTGAATGTTTGCTGATTTACCTCAGATATCAGCTCTATTTTCTAGCATCTCTTTCTGCTCCTCTCTGCCTTGATCTTCTATACTTTTCATTCTCTATCCTTATCTTCTCACTTCAACTTGTGCATATCAATGTGATATTATATATAGAGTTCATCATATGAATCTTTACATTCCTTAGGGAATTTGAAGTGAATAGTCCTGACTTTTTGACTTCTCTCTTCTCATTCCTTTATCCAACTCATTTTAAAATTATAATAATATGTAAAAATTTCCATGCTACAGTGGGATTTTTATTTTCCTTAGGATACTTGCCTTTGCATCACAAAAAATAAAAATAAAAAATTATTTACATTTTCAGTTGCACATTTCAATACCACTCAGTTCCTTTTCTGGAATTTCTTCGGCTTTACTGGATTTGTCTCTTCTGTTGCTGTTGAGTGACTGTTCTGTATATTTTTGTTCATCATGCCTGCAAAATTCCCTGTGAATTTTATAGTTCCTACATTCTTTTTTTACCTCTTTTAGGCCCACATTTTCATCCCTGTGTTTATTCACCTATTCAATATACTTTTGTGCACCTGTTTCATATATAACTGCTTTTTAATATAACAACTGATTTTAAATCTGGGAAAACTCTCAAGGTTCTAATCTCTTGGGCTGGCACTTTAATCAACTGTGGAGGCTTCTCATATTCACGATTATAAGACCCATAAAATACATAATATGCTCTTGTAATAAACCCAATCAATGTTTTAATACAATTTCTAAGCAATATTACAACTCACTAGATTAAATATCAGCGTAGTATATATATCAACATATGTATATGTTTCCCACCAAATGTGAAGACCCATGTATTTACTTTAACGTATGCCCATATACCATAACACACTGCTTCATCAGGTTATACATTCCCCATTGCTTACTGTATCGTGGCAACCCGATATCTTATACATATTCACGAATCTACCCCTTCCACAGAGCTTATGATGTTTACAAACCATGAGTAACAAATTCACGTTTCCACAATAAATTCAAGTAGTCTACATAGGCATAATTTTCCACAAAGACTCAAATATCCTTCCTACTAAATTCAATCAAGAATATACATATAATTCACAGAGAATTTAGAAGCAATCCCTCATCATTATATACAAATGTAACTACTTACAAGAACATTCACTTATTCTATTCGATGGCCTTTTTCTCCTACTCTGTCTCTGGACTCTGCTACTTTGCTTTTCTCTTTTCCTAGTTACTGTTTCAGATTCTCCTCCTTTTCCAATTCCTTTGCCATCAATGACAACATTTCCAACAGTCACGAGATTGTCTGTCAAACTTGGGGAAGACCACGAGCCATTTATATGCAATTATGACACTACTCAATTGATTACTTGCATTGTGTATGCACAAGAGATAATTAAGTGTGCAATGCTCTTTGATGAATATTTTCATTAAGAGTAGAGACTAGGACCTTCCTAGTTCATCTTCATGATATCGTCCCAAGTTAAAAGTTTTTTATTTAATGCTAGACAAAGTGTAGTTTTATATTTCATGGGTGTTTCTATTTTTTGTAGAGGTTTCCATCGACAGTGAATTTCCCTAGTAAGTAGGGAATCAATGTGAGACTTGTAGCCCAATTTTGTAAATAAGTCCCCATTGTTGGGATTTTTTGACAATAACAGGTTAACATTTATCTCCTTCCAAAGTTTGATGAGATTTGTAGTCAGGGGATTGAAACATGTGTCCCATTCTACAACATCTTGTCCAACAAGGTGCAAATTTGTGAATGTTTTCCATCTTGTAGGCCCCCATGCCAAGGGGTATTGTGTTTTTTCATTTGTGAGGACATAACACCACTTTTGATTTAAGTTCTCGATGAATTTTTTTGATAATATATAGGCATAAACTAATCCCATGCATGGAGATAGTCCTAGCTTCACACTTGCACGATTACCAATATGTGATGCAGACCATTCTCCAATGAGAGGGAAGGCTAGTATGAAGGATTCTAGACATTTGATCCATTTCTAGATTTCCTTGGTTAGTATATATCTAGTCGAAAAATGCGAAGGATGGGAGATATTTCACTCGAGAATTTTCCCTTAGAATGATGTGCTATGAATTAGTTGCCAAAGGTCTAGGTTACTAGTGCTTTTTTGAAGAGAACAATATTTTTGAACACCCAACTGACAATTTTTTGGGGAGAGAAATTCTATCCCATTTTTCGAGGGTAGGATTCGGTTGCATCCTTTTTGCTAGGCCAAAGTAAATTTATACAGGTCTTTTAAATTTTTAGCTTTTTATTTTTTTTTATATAAAATAGTTTTTTGTTAATAGATTCTCCACTTTTTTTTTTGAAGAAAAAATCATAATTTAATTCAACTTGAAAACATGGAAAAAATTTTATTTTTCAAATGCATGAGGGAATTACTGTCACATTAGCACAAAGGCCTACCAAAAATAAGAGCTCAAATATTCATAGTTGACATTCCTCCATTCTAAGGTCCATGAAACATCTTTAAAAAATTGGGTATAGGCTACCTAGATAGACCCCCAAAAATCCCAAAAAAACCCTAGATAAATCAAATCCTAGGACAAAGTTTGAGGAAAACTAAGAGGCTAAGCATGTAGGCTTTCCAAAACTGAGAAGGAGCCACAAAGAGATCCTGAATCCCTAGAAATAAACATGGGCACATGCTGCCCAGAAAGCCCAAGAAACCCCACAAAAATTGTGGCATAAACACTTGGTAGATGACAAAAACTGTAGCAATGACAAAATCAAACACCCATGAAAAGAGAAACCTAGCTAATACAACTTAATAATCACCATGAAATTGCACCCGCAATGCCTACCCCCACTGCAGAAAAAAAGAAGGCACAAAATTGGGGATAAGATGACGCCACACCCCACCCCCCTCAAGCTCCTTCACAGGATCTAGGCCAACCACTGAAAAAGAGAGGCTTGAAACTAGACAAATGGCAATGATGGATTTGTTACACCCCAACCCCCTCAAATCTCTTTGTAAGATCTAGGCTGACAATAAGAAAAAAAATGACAGGATGAAGATGTCAATGAAAAATGACCAAGCATTAGGCACAACATCACGGTGGCGACGATCCAGAGCAACAACAATGGTGTTTGAACTAGATCATGGAATAAAAAAGAGTATAGAGGGCTGCGACGATAATGGTTTTTGTCATCAATATATCCTCCATATTAAATTATCCACTTATTAATTTTTTTTAATATTTACATAAAAAAATTATTTTTATTTTTAATTTTTAATTTGAAAGGTTTATTTTTTTCAATTTAAAAGAAAATTGTTTCCTTAGTTTTGTAATTTTATGCACCCCACAAAAGATGGTGTTGGAGGTAATGATGTGTTGTGATTCACGTTTTAAATTTGAGGTTTTATATTGTAGTGGCCCCATCTATCATGTCCTCCATATCAAACTAGTCATAATTTTAACCATGAAGTGAAAATGCAAGTGCTCACAACAAAACCACTTTTTGACTCAAGGTTTGATTTCAAGGTATTTGTTAAAAAAGATATTGATTGTTGAGGCCACAAATTCAAACAAGTTGTAATTTTAACTTTGTAAACAAGGTAGGCTCTTACAAATATCGTCATGTTTTTTTGTGGGGGAGTTGGTGTGGGGGGGGGGGGGGGGGGGGGTTGATTTTAAGGTTTTTGTTGGAAATGTTACCCCTATTTTTAGCAGCGGCACCATAATATTGTTTTTGGATAAGTAGGGTTGATTTTCCTTGATGGGTTGGTTGCATTTTGATTTTTTGGCACCTTCATGTTTCCCAAGCCCCTCTCATATTGTTTGAGGCACTTCATGTTTTCTAAGGCATTGGTCATAGCTCTTGAGGCAGTTTTTGGGTTGTTTATGGACACTTGGACCTCTCCTATGCATGTTGTGTGGATGCTCCTTGAATGCTGCCCTATTTATCCCTTAACGATTTGATTTGTACTTGTTGTAAGGATTGGTTTACAAACATGGAAAACATGGGGGATTTATCATAGATTTTCGATGACATGGAAAGGTGATGTGGATAATGGCACTCTCTTGTTGCAACTTAAATGATGTGGACAAATATTTTTTGAAGTATCTTGGAGAATAAGCGAGATAGAGTGGATATTAATTAGATTATTTTTTGATGTCACTTGACTATTTGGGAATTTTATGACCCAAATTTTGACTTGCAAAAGCATCTTCCATGCTTCATGGGATGCCACTAGGAAAATCATGACCATGGGCCTTCATTTTGAGAATTAATTAGAGGTTGTTATCCATTATTTTTCCCTAATTTATGATTTTTTTATGATGATGTTGTTGTCTTATTGGAATTTTTGAATTATTTTAATTAAACAAAAAGAATGGGCTCATTCGTGAAGACAACATAATGATATTTTTGCCCTAGGCATGAAGGGATATGCAATATATTGGTTTATGAAGCTTGAAAGGGAACATTTGCGTCTTTTGTAGATTTTATAAAGTGGACCAGAAAAGGTTGGAAGTCACAGTGACATGTGTCTAGAATATATCTTATTATATCAGGAATCATGCTCTTACAAATACTCCAGTATTGAGTTGTGATGGCCTGCTTATTTCTACTAGGTATGATTCATTGGAAGGTGGTTCATTCATATATCAAGCATGGATAGGTAAGGATACTCTTCTCAGTAGCAAGTAAAAACTAGAGAAGCTAACCTATTTATGAAGCCTTTTAGGTAATTTGTCTCAATAAGTATTTTGGAAAACAACTTTTTTTTTCATTGTTGTGTGATTTTCTTCTTTCTATAAATTACTATTTTATCCATTACAATTGAAAGGAAATCCCTTTTCCATAATATATTATTTTGATTTTTTTCACAGGTGATGGTTAAACTTGGGAGGAAACATATAGTAAGTACATATTTTTGGCCATTTAGAACTTGAAAAATTATATTAAAATAATATGTATACATATCATAGTTTGTTTTTTAAGTTTGCAAAGACATTTTTGCATGGTCTAGGAGGGAATTATTAGAGGGAGTAGAACGCACACATTATGTTGGTCTTAAGATAGACCATGTATTGATTTAGTTTGAATGAAAAAATGAGAAAGTGCATCTACTATGGACTTATGGGATTTCAAAATTACTTTCTATGACACAACCAATTTTTTTAAAGAATTGCAGAATTTGACGTAAAACTAAGCTTTGTCCTTGTCAGGAAAAGGCATATTTGGTGATGTAGGTCAATTTTCCTTCTCTATGGGAATGTTCATTTTGAGAGCCATTTTTGTATTGTTATGAAGGTTCAAAAATCCAAGAAAATCTCACGTTGGCAAAGAGCTGTAAAGGTTTTCTTAGAGATAGAAATGTACAGTTGCATTTTGAAATATATTAGTTTGACTATCTGTCATTCAATTGAGAAATCAATATGATTGTCCCATCCTGTAATATATGAAAATATAGAAGTTATAGGACATATTTGGGCCTACATGATGTTCTTTATTGTTTAAAATATTCTTGTCATTCGCCTTATTCCAAGGTGATGATACTTGGTTCTGGCATGGGATTTATATAGTTTTTAATCCACATTTTATTATCAGTTTTATCATCGAATCTCCATTTAGCCAGAGTCCATTGAACTTGAATAAGTATCCATAGTCCTTGATATTTTAGAGATTTTCTGTGGTTCACTTTGTGGAAACCTAAAAAACTATGACATTTTTTGAGCTTTCATTTCTTATATTGTTGGAAGGATCCCACCTTCATTTGTACTTGACTATGGCTAGAAGGTTCGAACCTACATAAATTTGTTGGAAACGACTTCACCCTTTATTAAGGCTCCCTCATCTGTCAACCATGATGTGTCAAGGACCTTGGTTCTATAGGTTTTGTAGTAGCCTTCATTAGACCCATATAACAATTCTTGCATCATATATTTGTATTAATTTTGTAAGGAAATATCACATAATGTTTTGTGATAAATGATTATTTAATCATCTAAAGATCCTATATTTCATCCTTTTCTGATAATATTGTTCCTTTCATCTTGAGACAACTGAGCCCACCAATGGGAAAGGTCCCCTGTAAATCTCCTAAATTAGCCTTGTAGCTAACTTACTATAAGGTAGACAGAAATTGGATATCCCATCATTCCCAAGCATCCAACACATTCATGAGTCATGGGGGTGATTTACAGTAGAAATCACATATAGGGCCTCCATCACTAAGGGTAGAAAAAGTAGGATTTCAATCAGTTTCCACAAGTTCTCCAGGGTGTCTTTGTTGTTTATTTGAAGATGAGGCAGATAACGTGTCTGTCAATTCAAAAACGATATATTCAGACTCAAGTCCTCTATGGATGTATTCTTCACTATCTTCATTAAGAATTTTTAGGTCATGGACTTGATTTATGATTTCTAAGTGTTTCTGCCACAAAAAGGACTATATTGTGATATTTACCTATCTTAGCTTGTTTTCCACACAACCAAAAAATAATAAATTTCATCATATATATTTACGAATTTAAAATTAATTCAATTAGACTTGGATATTTTTCTACCCAGATCTAGCTAGGACCATGTTCCTCATCTTTATACTCAAATGGAGGACAAGTGATAGGTATCACATGATCATTGATCTCATTGACCACTTCTTCTATTTGACGTATGATTAATAAAAAATGAATTTAGCCTAGTTTGTATGTATGTGCAATGAAAATCCTCACTAGATTCTTCTATTCCCTTATCTTTCTTATTCATCCCATCATGGATAGTTGAGAGGTGTTCTTTCATAACCAAGAAATCACAGGCATCATCATCTACATTCTAGTGGAGATAAGGAAACATATATGATAGTTGACATAGTTCATCTGCTATTATTTTGTAGATAACAATGGTTTAGTTTAACCTTTTCATAGGAAAGAAAATCATTTCTGTAACTAGATTCTCATCTGGCATGGTCAGTGGAGTATCTTTTGGAGGAACTGATATGTCATTCAATATTCTAGGACAAATGTTTGAATCCTCTATGCGAAAAAAATGATGGTCTCATCATTTTAATAGGATTAACTTCTGTGCAATTTGGACTTCATTACTAAAATGAACCTTCTATATCCTAACAACCTCTCCCTTGAACACTTGTCAATCAAAGGAAATATTAAATATCCCATAGTGGTTAGAGGTTCTTCATTCCTATAAAATATTGCAACATCTATGCAACTGGTTGTTCCATTGTCTTTAACACACAAATCTACCATGATTTCCTCTTTTCAATCATTTCCTAATTCATCTATTTTGATGGCATCTGCAATTAATTCCTTTGATGCAGGATTGTAAAAAAAAAAATTGTTGAAAGTTTCTTGGTCTAGCAGACTTAAAACATTACCAGAAAATATTTCTCCAACCTTTCTATGGGAAAGATGATCTAATAAATTCACAAAATGTGGAGGCCAAATCCTTGACCTTACATCGATATGATTTTCCCTAAGGTGATTATTGTGACCTTGTGATGTGCTGTCTAGATTTCCCTAAAAACAATTGTCTCCTTGGAACTAAAAAATACTATCTTTGTTGTGTTTCTTCAATGCAAATGTCTAATGTATTAGGTATATTGTTGTTGATGCAAGGAGTATTTTCTATATCCTCAATTTGGCTATCTAAGGGGTTTCACATCCTCCAATCATCACCATTTTCCTGCTTAATGCATATACATTGTTATACATTACAATGAGCATGAGCATGAGTATGGACATGTCCCAGCTGTTATTTGAACCTTGGTGGGGGCTTTAAGAGAATCCTGTGTTAGAGGACATTTATTTTCATCACTTGCCTAGATTAATAAGTTTTTTAGTGGTCCATGATCTCACAATGCAAAAAAAGTAACAGAACCTCATATATAAGACTAGAATGAATTATTATATTCATGATATTGCACTCTGAAAATTCAACAGAAGTGAATTAAAATTCATATTTTTTCAAATTTCATCGAATTGAACTGCTTTGTGGTGATGGAATACTTATCCAAATGTACATTATCTGTAACTAAAAAAAAAATGATTCCTCGACCATCTTTACTATCTTATTGGGTAAAGAAAAAAAGGGAATACCACGTTGTACTTCTTACACTTTAAAATTTAAAATCACCATTTCTTGCCATCTTGCAAAGGAAGCTCAAATAAGAAGTCAAGTTGGGTTAAATCATGTGTCTACATTGACAAGATAGGTCAACTAAGCCTCTGCCTAACTAAAAATAGCAGGATCTATTGTCACTTGTCTGTAATTTCTAAGTACTTTATGTGTAAGGTAAGTATATCAAATATTATGTCATATACAAAAACTTTAGGAAGAATTCCTTAGATACTATCCAAAGAAGTGAAAACACAACATGAATATGAGTGAAGGAAAGAATACAATTGTTCTTACTGGATCATAGAGTGGTTGGAGGTAAGAAAGCCAAAAAATCCAGATATCAAGAAGTTCAACTTATACCATCTATTCATCTGATTCAAACCTTTATGGATCCTGAAGACCAAGGAAAATTTTAAGGATGGAAGTTTATCTTAAAGTTTAGAAACCTTGGCGAATCTTACTAGTCCCTAATATGAAAATTGTAAAATTTTTGGAGATATTTTTGAAAAAATATTTATATTTCCATTGATTTTATATTAGTAAATATAATATTTTGGAGATTTTTAAGGTAAAATAATGGTGTACTATAAAATTTGGACGAATCGTTTTAGAAAAAAATGGAAATTGGGGAATCTTTATTTTTTTTTAAGCATGGAAAGTTAGCCCACCTTGAATATTAGCCCGTAAAATTTTCCATGTTGAAGACCGAGTTTAATCTTAAAAAACCTTCCACCTTTGGCCTCCTGCCCTCATCAAGTGTCGAATCTCCATCATCCTCCATATCCATAGATTCTTCTACTTTTCCTAATGGAACCACGTGATCTTGTTCCCTAAAGGAATCCTCACAAACATAGCCCTATGTAGAAATCATCTTTCCTCCCCACATTGTCTATGATCTCATAACATGCCAATGGTCATAAAAAGGGTGCAATATTATTTAAAACACCATATTCCTCACTTCATCACCAGTAGGAGTGACAAATGACCACCCATTGACTTTGTTATTCACACCTATGTAATAAGCATAAATTTCTTCACCAGTGTAAATTTCATTCTTTGCAGCCTTCCTCCAGTGATAAAACACACTCTTACAAGGTGATTTTAAGGTGTCAAGGTCAATTTTTTTCATTTCAGAGAGTCTTCAAGAAAAATTTGGTCACTAGGAATTAGGTCTAGGGTTTGCTTTCACTCTTTTCAAAGTTGTCCAAATGCCGGTCCATGTCACCATTCAACTAAGTGTACCATCATTCAGAGGGTTTTCATCATCATGTCAAGTTCCACTGGGTCATTTTACACCTTGTTCATGCTTCAGTTGTGCCTATGTAAGGTTCATTTCCCTCTCCTAGGGTTTTGGAGGTAATTTCTCTTGGATGGTCAAATCATCAGCCAAACTGGTATCCTGATGTTCATACACATTCCTCTATCCTTAATGTACCTTATTAAACACTTCTCGTCTCTGAGATCCCCCAAATTCCTCATTTTCGCACAAACCCTAGTTTCTCGCTACAACTTGGCAATTTTCTAGGTTAGGCCTGTGTTTTGCCTTTTTGGACCCCTTCCCCTCACTCAATCTCTGAAATTCCACTTTTCCATGCTTCCTAACATCCCTCCCTACTTCCCAAAATTTTCTCAAGAATTTAGAAGCCCCTTATCCCCTTCGTTTCACTTCATTTCGACAAATCCCGTGTTCCACACATTGGGATAGGTTTCACTCCAATGGTGTTTCTGAGCAATAAAAGATGAATTTGGGACAACTGAGAGATTTTTTTGTCCAAAATAGACCAAGGAATAAAAACATCCTTCACTTTTTACACAGGTGTCATGGTTTTAGAGAAATGTCAAAAATACAGTTGCCTCAGGAGAATTGATGCGCCTCTGAAGTGACCTTGGAACAATCAAGTTTTCTCCTATATTGGTTGGCCAAACTACTTGCTTTATGAGTCAAATGATAACTAGACACAAACATATTTCCAATGAGCTATCATGAGCTCCATTTGGAGTTGAGGAAGACCTTCCAAAGTTGACTACAACAACACTATGCCTTGAGGCAGCCTCATTTTCCACATTTTGACCAGTCTTGGGAGATTTGATTTTTGACAGGAAATATGAACTCCAAATTGAAAAATTCTAGTTGGGTTGGAAAGTAGACTCAATAATATTTCCAACGCGCTATCCCGCGCCCAATTTGGACACCAGGAAGGCCTCCGAAATCCTCCTGCAAAAGGGCGCTACGCATTGGGTTTGTGGCGCGGCGCATAGAGCTACAAGCCCAATTTCACCATAAAATTCTCCAAATTTTCCAAATGTGCTCAAATCTGTGGTGTGCAAGTAAGTTAAGAGTTTTTTTTCATTGCAAGTGAATATTTTTTCTCATAATTTATGGTTGTTTAGTGTGCGAAAGCTCATCATTCAGTCTAAAAGCCAAAAGGAAAGCAAAATAGAGTTCTTTTGAAAAGTGTCAAAGTTTGCAGCATTACAAAATGGGTTTTTCAAATGAAAAATAAAGGTCCTTGGTTTTTATGTTTCAAGAATCCATTTGTATGCCAAGAGACAGCAGTGAGGAGCGAAGAAAGAAGTTTGAGGAAAAAATGTGTTGAAGTTTCAGTGCGCGGTGCATAGGCTGAGTGTCGCGACGCACTGGGCAGGTGCGGCGCATTGGGCCAGCCGCCGCAGTGTAAAATTACACTGGCACGACGCATCAGGGAGGTGCGGCGCACTGGGCTTGGTGCGCGACGTACATGGCAGAGAGAAACTTCATGGCTATTTCTTCCAATTCATCAAATTTTCCCGACCTCTCTTGGTCCAAGTAAGTCCATGCAATAACTTCATTGCTCATGACAAGTGTTTGGTATTAATTATGAGAATTTAAGTGCAAAAAATCAAACCCTATTCTCTTGTTTGAGGATTGTCTCCTTTAGGGTTTTGAAACTTGTTTTGGGCCAAATATTTCCATTCTTCACCTTGTTTTGTTTTCCCCTCCTCATTGTTTATCTTTTTACCACAGTCCCCTTTTTCCTATTCACCTTATATCCCCAAGTCAATCAATCCCTATCCCATTTCCATTATCCCCATCTCACTTGTAAATTTCCCCCAAATCCCAAATTTATCCCAAAAAACTAAATGGTTGTCCCTAAACCTTTCAACACACAGTTTTCAAGTGGCAAATTTATATTTTCACTTGATAACAGTTCAACATTCCCTATTACTTTATTCCTCCATATTCCCTCCCATATTACCATATATTTGGCAATCAAATAAAAAACACCAAACTTTTCATTTTTCACCCAAGACAACATAGACTTTGGAAATCATGGAGACAAATACCTCTTGTGACCAAGATGAAGGAAACACAGTGACTATACAACCAAATTTCATGCACCAAGGAGACCAAAAGCTGTTGGAGAAAGAAAAAAGGAAAAGAACATGTTGAGGCACATGAAGAACCGTTATTGGGCACGAAATCATGTTTGCAAGGCGCGAATCAAGATCCTGAAGGCAAAGTTAAAGAGGGCACTAAAGCGTCGTAAAAGGCATCATAGACTCCAAATTTTGGCCGAAGCTTCTTTGGCCCAGCATAGTGCTTGATGGTGGACATTCAGCCCAAATTTCAAGAAATTTGGAAAAAAATTTGTCAATTTTGAATTTTTGGGCCTAAACACAGATTTTCCTGCCCGACGCGTAGCGCCACTTGGCGCACGCTTATAATTGACAGCTCTTTTGGAGGAAAATTTTTCATTTATGGATTTTTCATCAAAATTTATGCATGCCTACCCATTTCCTAAGGATTTCATCAAGTTCTGGGTTGCCTAAAGGGTCAAAACCACCTCAAAAATGACCTTTCTGCCACTTTTTGCACACACAGAAAGCAGTGTTGGGAGATTTGATTTTTGGAGGGGAAAATGGAAACCACATCCAGAAATTCCACTTGGGTTGGAAAGTAGACAGGAAGGGCTTTCCAACAAGCTATCCTGCACTCAATTTGGACTTCAGGAAGGGCCTTAAAATCAGCCTCAAACTTGTGCTACGCATAGAGATTTTAGGCGCAGCGCATAGGGAAATTTGGCCTATTTTTCACTCAGCAGCTCAGAATTTCGCCTAGTTTTGGCTAGTTTGACTTTTTCATGTAACTCTTGATGTACCTTGATGTAATTTCATGACCATTATGTAATTTTGGCACATTTTTACTCATATTAGTGGATTCATTCACCAAAAAGTGAAATGTGGGTGAATGAATCAGTTTCCTATCATATAGAGGCAAGTTGTTTTATTGCCTATTTTTCAGTTCTTAGTTTAGATATCGTTGAAATAGCTCCTAGAATGGTGAGCTCAACCCCTAGAGGCATGGGAATGAGTTAGGCCTTTCTATATATTGTAATTCTTCAGTCATTTTCAAGGTTGGACACTTGGGATTGCTTGGCACTTCATTGTACATTTCATCTCTGCAATTTTGGCAAAGGAATAGACTAGGGCTTGCAGCACTCTTTGGGATCCATGTGGCTCTTTGTTTTGATGGTGTGTTTTTCTATGTAATTGTAAGTTCAGTTATGTTTATGTGTATCATTTTTCTTCTCCTTTCTTCTTAAATTAAACAAATTATTGATAAAGGTGGAATTCATTAGCTTTGCTTTGCTCTGCCTTCAGTTTTATTTAATTTTCCATGTTTTCATCTGTTTGGAGAGGATTCTTGACAGCCTCTTGCCCTCTTCAGCTCCTCACCAGTATGAACCATCCATTAATTCAATCTAAAACATTAAAACAATTTCCTTTCTTGCCCTAATCAGAACTCTGCAAAAATTAGGCCTCATCCCCGCACCCAAAATTGCCTTTCCCTTTGATTCCAACAAAAACCCCCAAAAACACAATCAAACTCTTTAATTATATACCTAGCCTAAAATTAGAGTTTATTTCAAGTCATCTCAAGCCCTATTGATTATTTTTGCTGAGATTTACCCAGAGAGAGCCCTCTCCTGATCTGGTAGGGATAGCTACCAGACTGAGCGTGGTTTGATGTTACCCTGAACTCTGCCTTCTTTCAGCCTAAGGTAGATTTAGGCAATAATATAGTGGTGACCATACTGGGGAAGAAATTTTTTTTGTTTGCTTTATAAAATACAGACAAAGCCTGAAGTTAGCCAGGTAGCCTTCGAAACGCTCTTTCTTTGCATTAGCGAGAGTAGATAAATGTTGCTTCAGTCAATCTCCAGTCTAGTTTATGAACTGAACATCTGGTTTCCTCAGTAAGATCTAATCAAGTTCATATCTGATTGTTGAGGGTGGACAACAATTAGACACTGCAAGGCTGAAATCATTCACCTGGCGACTCTAAATCATTTTCGAGATCAGATCCAAGGACTCCACTGGAGGATGAACCTGATTAGCAGAAACATGAAAGGACAATATGGAAAGATCAGGTATTCAAGTTGGAATTTCATCCAAGACATTTTGTTCTTTTTCATAAATTATTTCTTCTGTTTTATCGAGAATGTCAAGAAGGCTTTGCAAAGTATATTGTATTTGAGAAAAGATCCTTGGCCTGCATTTGATTCCTTCCCTTTGAATATTGTAAATACCAAAGATTTGCATGCTTTTGAGCTTGATCAAGACCCTTTTTCTGAATCTTGTGATGACCATCTTCAAACTGATGAACCTCAAGAGACCAAGACTGATTCTATACCTTCTGTACATACCCCTATACCTTGTAAAATTCCAGATCGATACAAGCCTCTGATTTTACCTCCTATATCCCATGCTTTCCCTAAAAATCATGACCTATATCTACCAATATTTGACGGTGAACGCGACAACATCACTGCTGAGAGACATGTTCTAAATTTTGAGTCTTTTCTTGACCTTTTTGAAGTTGATGAAGAGGATTTCAGTATTAGGAATTTTTCTCTTTCTTTGCAAGGCAAAGTCAAGAGTTGGTTCAAAACCCTGCTTGATGCGAGTATCTTAGATTTCCAACAGTTCGTCAAAGTTTTCCTCGACAGGTAGGTGGTCAAAAAGAACCCTTTCTTGATTATAGAAGAGTATAACCAGCTAAAGATACTGCCAGGGGAGACAATACAACAGTTTTCTGCCAGATTTAACAAAGTATATTTTTCGATGCCAGTTGATATAAGACCTCCTCCTGGATCTGCGCTTTTGCACTACCCAGGTGCCTTTGATCCGGAAATGGAGTTTCAACTGAGAGAAAGGAATCTTGCAACACTTGAATAGATGCAGAACCATGCAGTAGATGTAGAGGATGATCTGTTGATCCGAAGGGCAAGGTTGAAAGAAGAAGAGATGAAAAACATAGATCCGGAGAAATCGACATCTGTAGAGGTAAAGCTTAACATTTTGGTAAGTGCAGTGGAAGAGATGATGCAAAATATCACCATAAGGAATGAGTATAATGTTCAAGCCCATGGCTCGCTAATTGAAGAAGAACAAGTTGCTGATCCAAAACATTTTGTTTCTTATCCCAGTTGTCATAGATCTAATAATGATTGTTTTGTATATCATCTTGGAGAAGAGAGATCTATTGATTTGACATGTATGCTTCATGATGTGTTTTATACTGATGATTTGCCTCATTTTGATCAGTATGATGATTATTATGTTCTCCAAACATAAGCTAATTTTGCAGACAAATCAGTAGCTAGTTTGTGGAAGGAGGAAGTTCACTTTCAACAGTTTGAGTACAGTGATCAACCGATGCATATCAGCTATGACAATGACGAGGAAAGTGCAGCAAATTTTGAAGTAAGTGAAGGATCTTTGCCTTTTTGTTTTGACTCGTTTCAGTTCATCAAAGACAACTTCCATGCAATCAAAAATCAACTGTCAACAAGTCTTGATATGGACCATCTTGAGGGCAATGAAAACCTTGTTCAAGACTTCTCATATCCAGATTTGCAGCCATCGAATGCCATTTATTTTCAAGTTGCAGATGAAGTCATGGAAGCTGGCACATACGATCAAATGATGAAAGATGATTTTGTACCTTTCTGTTTTGAATCATTTCAGTCTTTGAAGGGAAATTGGCATAGTAAATCTTCAAATGAGAAGCTTGTAGAAAATCATGTAATCTCATCAGAAACAATAGAAAATGGGTTGCAGCAGTCTTTTCAAGTTTTTCACGATCCAATAGTTGATGTGTTGGATGATGTTTGCAGTCAAAGTCTTTCTCCATTGACTACATGTGAGCTTGAAACGTGTACTGATACAAACTCGATGCGGCAGCCGGTCTCTTTGTCATTTTTAGCTGGAGTCTCATCACAAAGCTCAAATCAAAGTTTGCATTCATGGTATGAGGAAAAGAGAAGTAATCCATTGGATGAGCTAAGTCCTAGTGTGCATGAATTTCAAGATCCTTATGCAGTGTTTTTGGAGGCAGATAGAGAATCCATAGTATTCAACGGATCTGTTCACAAGTTTTCATGGGAGTTGTCTTTCAGTAGTTCTCTCTTGTTGTTCATAAACGAGCACTTGCGGAGAATTCAAATAGCAGCTGGAATACTTACCTGGTTGCCTTGGTTGTTTCATTTCACCTAATCAGGTGATGAATGGAACAACTAGAGTAGGTTGTATTGAATAAGATTCATATTGAGCATATTTCTAGTTTGTCGGTTGTGTTTAAGTATCGAGTCAGTTCTTAGTTGAGTGAGAGTCAATTTGTGTCGTCAAGTCATCAGTTTTCAGTCATGCATTTCAGCTTGAGTTTTTGACTCCATTGCCCAATGGATGAAGGCATTGTCTACTTTCCAAAGATCTGTAGTTCTTGGAACCTCCAAGGAGCCACCATCCCCATTGGAGCCAATGTTAGTTTCAGTCTTTGCAGCCTTCCTCCAGTGATCAAACACACTCTTACAAGGTGATTTTAAGGTGTCAAGGTCAAATTCTGTCATTTCAGAGAGTCTTCAAGCAAAATTTGGTCACTAGGCATTAGGTCTAGGGTTTGTTTTCACTCTTTTCAAAGTTGTCCAAATGTTAGTACTTGTCACCATTAAGCTGAGTGTACCATCATTCATAGGGTTTTCATCATCATGTCAAGTTCCACTGGGTCATTTTACACCTTTTTTCATGCTTCAGTTGTGCCTAGGTAAGGTTCATTTCCCTCTCCTAAGGTTTTGGAGGTAATTTCTCTTGGATGGTCAAATCATCAGCCAAACTAGTATCCTGATGCTCATACACCTTCCCCTATCCTTAATGAACCTTATTAAACACTTCTTGTCACTGAGATCCCCCAAATTCCTCATTTTCGCACAAACCCTAGTTTCTCGCTACAACTTGGCAATTTTCTAGGCTAGGCCTGTGTTTTGCCATTTTGGACCCCTTCCCCTCACTCAATATTTGAAATTCCACTTTCCCCTACTTCTTAACATCCCTCCCTACTTCCCAAAATTTTCTCAAGAATTTATAAGCCCCTTATCCCCTTCGTTTCACTTCATTTCGACAAATCCCGTGTTCCACACATCGAGATAGGTTTCACTCCAATGATGTTTTTGAGAAATAAAAGATGAATTTGGGTAAAATGAGAGAGTTTTTTGTCCAAAATAGGCCAAGGAATAAAAAACTCATTCACATTTTACACAGGTGTCATGGTTTTAGAGAAATGTCAAAAATACAGTTGCCTTAAGAGAATTGATGCACCTCTGAAGTGACCTTGGAAAAATCAAGATTTCTCCTAGATTGGTTGGCCAAATGACTTGCTTGATGCGTCAAATGATAACTAGAGAGAAAGATATTTCCAATTAGCTATCATGAGCTCATTTTGGAGTTGAGGAATACCTTCAAAAGTTGACTGCAACAGCACTCTACCTTGAGGCAACCTCATTTTCCACATTTTTACCAGTATTGGGAGATTTGATTTTTGACAGGGAAAATGAACTCCAAATTGACAAATTCTAGTTGGGTTGGAAAGTAGACTCAATAAGCTTTCCAACGAGCTATCCTAAGCCCAATTGTGACATCGGGAAGGCCTCCAAAAGCCTCCTGAAAAAGGGCGCTACGCATTGGGTTTGTGGCGCGGCGCATAGAGCTGCAAGCCCAATTTCACCATAAACTTCTCCAAATTTTCCAAATGTGCTCAAATTTGTGGTGTGCAAGTAAGTTAAGAGTTTTTTTTCATTGAAAGTGAAGAGTTTTTCTCATAATTTTTGGTGGTTTAGTGTGGGAAAGCTCATCATCCAATCTAAAAGCCAAAAGGAAAGAAAAACAGAGTTCTTTTGAAAAGTGTCAAAGTTTGCAGCATTACAAAATGAGTTTTTCAAATGAAAAATCAAGGTCCTTGGTTTTTATGTTTCAAGAATCCATTTGTATGCTAAGAGATAGCAGTGAGGAGCGAAGGAAGAAGTTTGAGGGAAAAATGTGTTGAATTTTCAATGCGCGGCGCATAGGCTGAGTGTCGCGACGCACTAGGCAGGCACGACGCATTGGGTCGGCCGCCGCAGTGTAAAAATTACACTGGCGCGACGCATCAGGGAGGTGCGACACATTGGGCTTGGTGCACGACGCACATGGCAGAGAGCAACTTCATGGCTATTTCTTCCAATTCATCAAATTTGCCCGACCTCTCTTGGTCCAAATAAGTCCATGCAATAACTTCATTGCTCATGACAAGTGTTTGGTATTAATTATGAGAATTTAAGTGCAAAAAATCAAACCCTATTCTCTTGTTTGAGGATTGTCTCCTTTAGGGTTTTGAAACTTGTTTTGGGCCAATTATTTCCATTCTTCACCTTGTTTTGTTTTCCCATCCTCACTGTTTATCTTTTTACCACAGTCCCCTTTTTCCTATTCACCTTATATCCCCAAGTCAATCAATCCCTATCCCATTTCCATTATCCCCATCTCACTTGTAAATTTCCCCCAAATCCCAAATTTATCCCAAAAAACTAAATGGTTGTCCCTAAACCTTTCAACACACAGTTTTCAAGTGGCAAATTTCTATTTTCACTTGATAACAGTTCAACAGTACCTATTACTTTATTCATCCATATTCCCTCCCATATTACCATATATTTGGCAATCAAATAAAAAACACCAAACTTTTCATTTTTCACCCAAGACAACATAGACTTTGGAAATCATGGAGACAGATACCTCTTGTGACCAAGATGAAGGAAACACAGTGACTCTACAACTGAATTGCATGCACCAAGGAGACCAAAAGTTGTTGGAGAAATAAAAAGGAAAAGAACATGAGGCACATGAAGAACCATTATTGGGCACGAAATCATGTTTGCAAGGCGCGAATCAAGATCCTGAAGGCAAAGTTAAAGAGGGCACTAAAGCGTCGTAAAAGGCATGATAGACTCCAAATTTTGGCCAAAGCTTCTTTGGCCCAGCATAGTGCTTGATGGTGGACATTCAGCCCAAATTTCAAGAAATTTGGAAAAAAACTTGTCAATTTTGAATTTTTGGGCCTAAACACAGATTTTCCTGCCCGACGCGTAGCGCCACTTGGCGCGCACTTATAATTGGCAGCTCTTTTGGAGGAAAAATTTGCATTTCTGGATTTTTCATCAAAATTTATGCATGCCTACCCATTACCTGAGTATTTCATCAATATCTAGGTTGCCTAAAGGGTCAAAAACACCTCAAAAATTACCTTTCTGCCACTTTTTGCACACACATGAAGCAGTGTTGGGAGATTTGATTTTTGGAGGGGCAAATGGAAACAAAATCTAGAAATTCCACTTGGGTTGGAAAGTAGACAGGCAGGGCTTTCCAACGAGCTATCCTGCACTCAATTTTGACTTCGGGAAGGCCCTCAAAATCAGCCTCAAACGTGTGCTACGCATAGCGATTTCAGGCGTGGCGCATAGGGAAATTTGGCCTATTTTTCACTCAGCAGCTCAAAATTTCGCCTAATTTTGGCTAGTTTGACTTTTTCATGTAACTCTTGATGTAACTTGATGTAATTTCATGACCATGATGTAATTTTGGCACATTTTTACTCATATTAGTGGATTCATTCACCAAAAAGTGAAATGTGGGTGAATGAATCAGTTTCCTATGAATCAGTGATAAAGGTGGAATTCATTAGCTTTGCTTTGCTCTGCCTTCAGTTTTGTTTAATTTTCCATGTTTTCATCTGTTTGGAGAGGATTCTTGACAGCCTCTTGCCCTCTTCAGCTCCTCACTGGTCTAAACCACCCATTCATTCAATCTAAAGCATCAAAACAATTGCCTTTCTTGCCCCAATCAGAACTCTGCAAAAACTAGCCCTCATCCCCGCACCCAAAATTGCCTTTCCCTTTGATTCCAACAAAAACCCTCAAAAACACAATCAAACTCTTTACTTATATACCTAGCCTAAAATTAGCTTTTATTTCAAGTCATCTCAAGCCCTGTTGATTATTTTTGTTGAGATTGACCCGGAGAGAGCCCTCTCCTAATCTGGTAGGGCTAGCTACCAGACTGAGCGTGGTGTGATGTTACCCTAAACTCTGCCTTCTTTCAACCTGAGGTAGATTTAGGCAATAGCAACCAGAATATGAAATATTGTTCTCTAAAAAAAATTTAATATTTTGTGGAAGCCCCAGAGGAGGGCCCTTTCTATTTGCATTGTGCTCATTCCCATTTTATTTCCTTTCCACTGTAGGAAGAGTTTCTCCAAAAGCACTTTTTCGGTTTATAGTGCCATACTTAATATTATCAACATTATTTGTGAACACATGTTTATGGCATACAATTGCAGTTGGGAAATCTGACTTTGAGTCTAGATTTGTTTTTGTCAAGTTCAAATTCACTGCCATTGGTGAACATTGGTTGAACCTTATCTTACTCCTCTTTAACAATAGGAAGGTTTTGTGGTGCACAATTATTATTTTTTATTTCTTTTTCTTTCTCACTGCCATTATTTTTCTTTTCTTCAGTCACCAACCTACAATTTGTAACATTTCTTTACCAAGATCTAGGTTAGAAATTTGTAGATGAAGGCAAAGTTGTTTTCATACCAATGGCTCTCTTGTTTCTACCTTTTATATCATTTTGTGTAGAGGGTTTGCTACAACAAAATCATCTGCAACAACATCATGGTGGGCCTTTAATGTAAATTTATTTTATTGTAATTTCATAAGCCTACCACAATATACAGCAAATTTGAGACTCTACCCTAGCCAATACACACCAAAGTTGCACATTTTCCATTGATTGTAACCCACATAGTCATCAAAATAAAACATGCATTTATTTAGAAATCACATACAAGGCACATCATATTGCATCCACATGAAGAAAATTTGTAAAGAAAAAAAAAAAAAAATTCATTTTATAGAAACTCTCCCCTGTGCTTCCCAAAAGTGTTGATGGTTCTGAGAAATCCTAGCAAGAAACCTAATAATTCCTCTTTAAAAATCTCCACCTAAAGTGGAACTTGTTGTATGAGGAGTAAGAAGTGACATATAACCATATCCACCTCCATAAGGTGGATAAGGATAAGGATAAATATATTTTCATTTGAATTATTCCAGCATGTTTCAGGATCCCATGGTCCTACAATGAAACATACAAATTGTAAACCCAAGTAGGAAAAAACAATTGAAAATTTTCAAATGTTTTCCTTGTGAGGCCAATAACAATTGATTTAATTTAACTTTGTTAGGTCCCTATATTACTAGTATAGTCCCTTATTGTTGTTGGTGTAACCCCCTTATTGTTATTATTGTACCCCTATAACCCCCATATTGTTTTTTTTTTGTAAGTAGTATCATTATATTATGATATGAACAGAGGTTACAACTTTGGTGCGCGAAGACTTGTGGCTTTGATAGCAGATAGGCCTGCTTCGCTTCGACCTTTCAAAGGACTGAGTTTTTACATAGCTGAGCGGTAGCTTGAACATTGACCATCTTAGTCCTTAAAACAAAACTACAGGGCTGCCATGCAAGGACACCCTTTGATTGCAAAACTTAGACCAAAATTGCTGTAGGCCATGGAGGCCTTTTACAAGCCGAGAATGGACGATAATAAGACTGTGACAAAACACAGGACACGAAACAGATTAACCAGTTGACAGAAAAACATAGGGAAAGCTGAGCCATTAGATAGTTGGGTTAGAAGCACCCGAGTGACCTCCTTCAACCGAAGTGACACCATCGCCGCCTGTGGTTGGAGCCCGTGGCTTGAACCGTCTGATCACGGTGGCCTGCGCATCATCCGAAGGAAGCTCGATGGAGACATGGTGAACGTGGCGGAGATAGATTTCAAAGCGGCGGACGAACTTTTCCAGGGCTGTGCCATGCTGTTTTAATTCCGCAGTTAGCGAGTTAAATGCAATCTCCAGTTTGTCGAGGCGGGCAGTGTTTTGAGCCGACGCCATGGAAGTCGCCGCAAACGTTTCCTTTACTGCAGCCCCTTGCATGGCTATGGCCTTGGCCAACATTGTTTTCACTTGCCAAGCGACGACTTGTGTTTGCAGAAATTGGGTCTGACGTGTGGATGGAGTTCCAGGGTCCACGAGCCAATCAACTTCTTCACTGATGTTGGTATCGTCCGTGTGTGTTCAAGCCAGTTCTACTTCTTCCTCCAGCACCTCAATAGTCTGCTTGCTGCGTTTGGAGACCGAAGCCTCATAACAGTCCATGGCCCTTTTGAGGGCTTGTGAGGCTTTGATGCTTCTTGGATTCATTTCCGCCATGGCCCTTGAGACTGTTCTTGCACCTATCACTCTGTATAATCTGAAAACTAGATTAGAAGAGGAGCCTGCAGATTGAAAATCAAACGCAGGAATGATACAGAAAGGTTGCGGGGATGAGCTAATAAAGAGAATGGAGAAGGGTTGAAGCGTGCTTCGGGGAGGCCATTTAAGGCCATAATTGAGGGCAAGTTGCCTAAATGTACTGCCGCCAAGGCTGGGTGAATGATCGGAGTTGTCCGTTCTGCCATGTAATCCTCCACACGCTGTTATCCTGCGCTTTAAGCGCTTGGTGGAGATTTTTCCTCTGCCATAATTCCTTCCCATTAAGGGCGGATGATTCCGATGGCTTCTCATTATCCTCTCCTGCGTGTGCCGCTCGACTGGCGCAATCATCATACCGTTAAGCCTGATTTTCTGATGACGACTGGCCTGCCGTCCGTCCTACGGAATCACTCGCTTTCAAGTCCTTCCTTGATATTGCGCTGCATTGATCCCGAAGCTTATTATCCGTGAGCTCGTGCCAACACGTGTCCCTGGAAAGATTCGGGTTGTCAACCGCGTAGTTAGCAATGTGGTCCGCAAGCGAGTTTGCTTGCCTTCGCACGGATTGCAAGATTATTCCGCTGAGAGAAGGCAAATGATGTGCTATCCTTTCCGTGACCGCGGCTAACCTCCAATGCTTGATTGCTTTGGTGGGTTGCGTCCCATGTTGGATTTTCTTAACTGTAGTAATGGCCACCTGAGAGTCGCCTTCCACGATAGCTTTCCTTTTGCCCAGCTGAACAAGAAGTCGGAGACCCTGTTCTAGAGCTGTGAATTCGGCGTAGTTGTTTGTGGTTTCTCCCAGATTTTTTCTTAGGATATGAATGATGCTTCCATTTTCATCACGTAGAACCCCACCTGCCCCAGCTGGGCCAGGGTTGCCCTTTGCTGCACCGTCGAAGTTTAGTTTGCAGAAACCATTGGGTGGCCGCTGCCAGATAACACGAGGAGGAATTGGTCGGAGAGCCGTTTTCATCAGGAGATGTTCCACTGAATCGATGAGCCCGAAGATGCCCAGGATTCTTCTGTCATTGGGAGAGATTGTTTCAACCTTTTCCTCTGTGCACCAGGTACGAGTTGTTTCTATGAGCCCTTGCATGATGATTATTTTTAAATCATCAGGTTTCCGAATGCCTTGCTTTTGGAAAATGTGGTTATTTCTTTCCTTCCATACATTCCATATAAGAAAACCAGGATTGTTCTTCCATAGTGAATTGACCATTACGCTGTTGGAGTATTGTGTTCGCCAATTGGTTATGGTCTCTTGAATTGAATTGTGTTGTCTGTCTGACTGCTGGAAAATATCTTGAAGCCATTCCCAGAGCTTGCTGGTCCAGTCACAGCTGTTGAAGATATGGTTGGTCGTTTCCTCCTGATGCTCACATAATGGGCAGCGGGAGGGTCCTATAAACCCTCTTTTGGTAAGATTTTCCCATGTTAGGACTTTCTTGTTTTGCACGAGCCACAGGAATAGTTTAATTTTGGGCCATAGAGTCCCAGCCCAGACATTCTCATACCAGGCTACCTTGTCCTGCTCCTCTCTGTTATCCAAGTAATGCCTGGCTTCTTTTAGGTTGAAGGAACCGCCAGCTAACATGCCCCAGTGGAGTTTGTCTGGACCGTGCATTTCTTTGAGAACTCTTTTGTTGAGAGTGTCATTGAGGGCGTTGTTTAAATTCTGCAGAATTTCCTCCGGGGGAGGTGGAGTCAGTTGCCAGCTTCTCCATTGCTGCGGTTCACTGCTTTGCTCCCAGTAGTGATGGACTTTTGTTTTTCCTTTTTCCTGATACCATTGCTGCAAAGGATGAAAATTAGGGCTTTCCAGAATCGGGAGCTGTTGCCAAGCATCTTCCCAGAAGAGAGCTGACTGCCCGTTTCTTATTTCCCAGAAGCAATGATTTTGAATTATATGTCGATTGGCTCGAGCTAAGTTCCAAATGGGGGAGCCTATTGGGACCTCGGTGATTCTGATAAGCTCATCGTGCTGCCAATGTACTGCATATTTGGCCTTCCACATTTTTGCCCACGGAGTATGCGGCTCTGTTAACCATCTCCACCATAGTTTGGCCCCATTGGCCTTATTGATAGTGCCAGGATCCTGCAGACCAATCCCTCCGAAGGTTTTGGGTCTGCATAGTTTATCCCACGCCACCAAAGCCCATTTTTTCTTGCCAGTGTTGCCCGACCATAGGAAATTTCATTGGATGGTTCTAATTTTCTGAAGGATTCCTTGCGGTGCTGGGAGAATCGAAAGCATGTAGTGAGGAATTGCTTGAAGAACCGCTTTGGTCATTACCAAACGCCCTGCCAGATTGAGGACTCTGTTGGTCCAGTGGTTGCATTTGTCAGCAAGCTTGTTTGTTAGATTTTCCCAATGAGACTTATGCCATGGCTTGTCAGTGAGGGGAATCCCTAAATACTTGGAAGGAAGAGAGCTTCGCTTGAAACCGAGGATTGCAGTTAAATGCCTTTGAACCGCCAGATGGGTATTAAAAAAGAAGATCATGGATTTGTCAAAGTTGAAATCCATTCCAGAAGCCTGACTGAACAAGGTGAGAATTTTCTTAAATCCTCTTGCTTCTTTTACAGTGGGCGTGCCATGCAACATAGTGTCATCCACGAATTGCTGGTGCGTTGTGGCCGGAAAATTGGTTAATGGATGCAAACCCTTTATCAGATTGTTCTCCTGAGCAGATTTAGTGAGGCGACTGAACCCTTCCATAAGAATAACAAAAAGGAAGGGAGAGATTGGGTCTCCCTGCCTGATACCCCTGGTTGGGTAGAAAGGTTGAGAGGGGGCTCCATTGATTAGAATTGAATGGTTAGGCGTTTTGATCAGAGCCGAGATCCAAGTTATCCATCTAGTGCTGAAGCCAAAAGCTTTGAGGAAAGCCTCGAGATAGGCCCAACTCACTTTATCATATGCTTTTGAAAGGTCCAATTGGATTATCATGCTAGCCTTTCTTAGTGTCTTTAGAGTATGAATCATTTCATGGGCTAACAGAACGTTATCCATGATCTTTCGACCCTCCAGGTACCTTGATTGTTCTTCTGAAATGATTTGAGGTAGGATGGGTTTAAGTCAATTAGCCATGACTTTCGAAATAATCTTATAAACCACATTGCAGAGGGCAATGGGCCTAAATTTGGATGGAGTGCAGGCATCTTTTTCCTTGGGGATCAAAGCAATGAAAGTGGAGTTTAGTGATTTTAAGATGGAAGAAGATAGTCTTGAATCTTCCACTACTCCCCAAATGTCTTCTTTCACAATGTCCCAGCATGCTTTGAAGAAATCCACTGTAAATCCATCAGGTCCTGGAGCCTTCCCATTGGCCATCTCTTTGACCGCTATCTCCACCTCCTGGAGAGAAACTGGTCGTTCCAGGGCACTGTTTTGCTCATCGGTGATGAGTTTGGGTATAGTTGATGTAACCCTGGCAATGGCCTCCCTTCGATTGCATTCTGGTTCCGTGGCAATGGAAAGAAAATGTCTGCGAAGTTGGTTGGTGATGTCCTGGTGTGAGCTGAGAATCTCTCCATGCTCTCCTTGTAACCTGGTGATTCTATTGTTGCATCTATAGTCAATAGCAGACCTGTGGAAGAACTTAGTGTTTCTTTCTCCCTCCTTCAGCCATTGATTGCGTGACTTTTGCTTCCATAATATTTCTTCCTGCTCGCACCTTTCATTCCATTCCTTCATGAGCTGCTTTTCCTTATCGATGGATTCCTGTGATGTATTTCCTTGAATCCATTCATTGTGGATTTCCTCCAATTTTTGATCCAGATGGCGTTTGTCTGCAAATATATCTCCAAAGACCTCTCGATTCCATGTTTTCAGTTGTGCTTTGATATACTTGAGCCTTGCTTGTAAGTTGAACATTTTTGTTCCCTTTACAGGCAGAGGAGTTTCCCACCAAGTTTTGATGCGGCTGAAGAAGTCTTTATGGGTAAGCCAAAATCTTTCGAAGCAAAAAGGCCTGTTTTTAGGGGTGCCTGAAATCGACATTTGCAGAGAGATGGGCCAATGGTCTGATCCTCCGGAAGGAAGGATATCAGAGCTTATAATGTTCCCTTCTAGGAGGAGGCTTTCGGAGACTAGAAAGCGATCCAATCGGGAAGCTATTAGCCTGTCTCTGCCTTGTCTATTGGTCCAAGTGAACATCCCATTGCTAGGCTTGATGTCTACCAGGTTTAGGTCATGGATAAAGGCATTAAAAGCTCGGGCATCATTGCTGAGAGCCCTGGTGCCTCCTTTCTTTTCCTCGAGTGAGGTTATCATGTTGAAATCCCCACCATATACGACCTGAGAGGTGTTGTGCCTATGATACAGGCTGGTTAATTGATGGAGCAGCAGTAATTTGTCCTCCAGATGTTGGGGGCTGTAGATATTGACGAATAAGAAGGAGCCTCTTTCTCCGATAATTTTCATTTGCAGGGCTAGGAAGTGCTTTGAAGCTTCTGCATTCATGAGATGGTAGACATTAGGGTTCCAGAGGATGGCTAAGCCTCCGCTCATTCCTGTTCCTTCCACTGCCAGATGCTCGAGATGTCTGCTTAGTCGTTTAGTTAGCTCATCCTGCTTCTGAATAGTACATTTGGTTTCCTGAAGGAAGACCATATCCGGTTTTTCTTGTGTTATTTTCTTTTTCAGGAGCCTCTGTTTCCTGAGGCTTCCCAGTCCTCTTGCATTCCATGAGAGGACTTTCATAGTTAACTGGGATTAGGATAAGAAGGAGAAAGCCTCAAGGGCTTTCATCTTTCCCGAGTTTATCAGCAGCTGACCTAATTTGAGGAGAGCATCTTTGTCTGATCTTCTTCCTTGTTTCTTTTTGTATTGGCTACTAGCCTGCGTATGGTGTAGGGTTTGTGATTTGATGCCCAAGCTCTTAGTAGCACCACGACCCCGTTTCACACCTTTTGATATTGCATCCTGTCTGGCTAGGAATAGATGGTTGATTCTGTTGATTTCTTCTTTTGGTACTTTGTCTATCCCTTTTTGTTTCCATTGTTCCACTATTGAGTTAAGATCTAGCCCTTCTTTTTCCAAAATCTCATCCAATTCTAAGTCTTCCGTGCCCTGTTCACTAAGGACCATGTCCTCATCTCCTTCTTGGTTCTTGTCTTCTGAGTTTGCTGTATTGAGATTCCCCGAATCGAGGGTGTCTTTAGTCTGATATTTTGTTTTCGTTAGTGTCTGAGCTGCTGGACTTGGATCTGCCTTATTCTTTTGAGAATCTTCGCCCAGTATCTCAAAAGGATTTGTAGTGTCGGTGTTTGAATCTGTTGTTTTAGGATGATTTTTGCGAGTAGCTCTGTGCCTTCCTGTGGGCCGAATGAATCCATCCGAGGATGAAGAGGGTTTCCCTTTGGGGAGTTCCTCCGTTTTGTTTTGAGGGCATTCTCTGATTAGATGCCCATGCTCATGGCATTTCCGGCATCTGAAAGGTATTTGCTCATAGTCTATAGTTTGAAAGTAGGTTTCATCTCTGTAGTCTAACCAAAGCCCTTCGTGCAGAGGTCCAGAAACATCCATTTCAACACAGATGCGAGCATAAGTTGTGTACCTTTTTTGAAGAGTGGCTTCAGAAGCCCGGACAAAGGTGCCCAGAGTGTTGCCGATTTGTTCCAGCGCCGCTGGTCTCCAATAGTCAATTGGCAAGGAGAAGAGTCTGATCCAGACTGGTACTTGAGTGAAGGTCTCCTGCTCGGGTGCGAAGTTAGGTTTCCATGGCCGCATATAGAGGCCCGCAGAAGCATAGAAGTAGGGGCCTCCTTCAAAGATCCGGTCCTTGTCGTCCAGATTGGTGAACACCATCGTGAAAAAGCCCTTGGCTCCTAGGTGAAGTTGTACATCCCCTCGCGGTTTCCATACTTGCTTGATCCATTGACAGAGAGCTTTTTCACTGGGCCAGAACCCCATGAATTTGCATATTACCGCGTAGATTGACATATGATCCCGGTATTCTTGTAGTTCCGGGTCAGTGATGTTTACCCTAAGGCTATCAAGAGCCTTTGGTTTGCATCGCCCTTGCAATTTTGTTTGTGCTCCGATTCCTCCAGAATTTTCAGATCGACAAAGATGAGCGTTTTGGTCGGCATTATCACTCAGATCTGCAGCTTTTCCTCGCGGATCTGCCTCTTGCGAGGGTTGATCGAACCAGATTCCTTCTTTGCTGGTAGATCCCTTCACCATTTCTTCCGTGAGGTGATCTGAGAGTATCTCAGTGTGGCCGGCGTGATTGCGAGTTGCTGAGGAGCCCGGGATCTTCGAACCCTCGGCCATCGTTTTGCCTTTGTCTATAATTACTTGTTTGAAAGTGGGGGCTCCAGGGGCCCCCGGCCGTCCCATCTTCTGCGCCAGCTTCAGACCTTGTTGCCGCAGATCTTGGAGGCGATCTCGGCTTTTTGCCAGCGTTCTGGCCCTGGATCAGAGATCGATCCTCAAAACCCTAGATCTTTCGCAACAGATTATCCGCAGAGTTGCGATCAATTCCCCTATAACCCCCATATTGTTATTATTGTGCCCTTAAATTATTATTGTTAGGTCTGCTAGGATTACATTGTGGCCCCATGGACTCCTATATACAAAAAGGAGGTTTTGTAATTTGTATTATCTAAAAATTGTTCATTCATGTAATGTATTGGAGGTTTCCCCCTCAAAGTGGCTTATTTCTAAGGCGTTGATATCTCTTTTCTTCTATTTTTGGAGTTGGTTTCACAACATTTGGTATCAGAGCTTTAGATTTCAGGGTTTCGCTGCTCCAAACAGGTCATCGTGTCATTTTCGCTATAACTTGTTTTCTACGAAGGTTAAGAAGCTGAAATTTTTAGAGTGTGAAGAAGAAATCCTGAGGAACATCGTCGCAAACGTTAAGAGCTTGGTTCACAATATTTTCGGAGATATGATCTGTGGAAGTTAGATCTTTTTGCAGGCTTCTGAATTTAACCTAAACAGTTCATCATCGAATTTTCGCTATAATTTTTTTTCTATGAAGGTTCAGAAGCTGAAATGTTTAGAGTGCGAAGCCAAAATCCTGAGGAACATCATCGCAAAATTTCAGAGCTTGGTTCGCAATATTTTCAGAGATATCTTTTGTGTAAGTTAGGGCTTTTACAGGCTCCTGAATTTCATCTCAAAGAGGTGATCGTGGGATAATCTTCATAGCTATCTCTCTGAGCATCGGATTGGAATGATGTAAAATGTGGCCACAAGTACACAACACTGTTACCGATTAAATAGGTAACCTGACCTCAAAACGGGAACTCTAGCCCAAAAACATGAAAAAACACCCCAAAAACAAAAAAGAGTATTCCAAAATGCACTTGGTTTTTTTTTCAAGGTCAAATTTCAACATTTTATAAAATTATGCTAAAAACAAAACTGTTTCTTGAAAAAAGGATTGAAAAAACAACCTCAAAACAAAACCAGTTGATGCTGGAATAACAAAAAAAAATTATGTCATATGTTTGACATTTAAAAAAATAGAAATAACATTTTTTAATTTTTAAAATTCAAACATTAAAAAACCTAAAATTTAAGAAAAAAAATAAATTTAAAAAATAAAAACATTTTAAAGCTTAAAATTTAAAAATATATAGGAATAAAAAAAAAAAACAAAATAAAATTTTTAATTCAAATCTTAAAAAAAACCTAAAATTTAAGAAAAAAATAAAAAATAAAAAATAAAAAAAATTAAAGTTTAAAATTTCAAAATATAGAGAAATAAAAAAAAAAAATAAAAACAAAATAAAAATATTAAATTAAAAAAAAAAAAAAACAAGTTAAAAAAATAAAGAAATTATAAAAAATAAAATATAGAAATTAAATTTAAAAAAGAAAAATAAAATGTTTATTAAATTAAAAAAATAAAAAATTAAATTTAAATAAATATATTAAATTTTAATAAATTTAAAAATTAAAAAAAAAAAAAAAAAAAAAAAAAAAACATTATTGAAATTAAAAGTAAAAAAATGAAAAATTAATAAAAAATAAAAAATGAAAAATAAAATACAATAAAAATATTAAATTTAAAAAAAATATATATTAAAAAAACAAATAGATTTTAAAAAATAAATTATATTTAAATTTTATATATATATATGAATTTAAATTAAAAATATATATATTAGATTTTATTAAATTAAAAAAAAAATGTTAATATTAAAATAACAAATTAAATTTTAATAAATAAATGAATAAACAAATAAATTTTAAATATAAAGAGAAAAAAAAATCCTTTAAAAATCAATTAAAATTGAAAAATTCAAAAAAATAAATAAAATAAAATAAGTAAAATAAAAAACAAATTAATTTGAAAATATTAAATTTAATTTAAAAAAAAAATCTAATTTTAAATACACAATTTTAATTGAAATAAAAAATATATAAAAATTTTATGTAATTAAAAATTAATAATAAAAAAATTAAAAATTAAAAAAAAAAATAGTAAATTCAAATAAATTAAAAAAAACAATACAAAATTTACTAAATTTTAAAAAATTAAATGAAAAAACTAAACATAAAATTTAATAATAAAAAAAATATGAAAAAAAAATATCAATTAAATAAAAAAAATACAAAATTTAATAAAAATTATTAACAAAATTTAGAAAAAAAAAATTAAAAACAGAAAAATTTAAACGAATTAAATTTCAAATACAAAAATTAAATTTAAAAAAAAAAAGAATTTTAAATTTTTTGAATTTAAAAGGAAAAATTAAAAAAAAATTATTAAAAATTAAAAAAAAAAAAATTTTGATCGTGATGGCGCCACCAATCAGCCTCACACCCAGGTGGCGGCGGAGGCCGGCTGCTGGGTGGGAGGCCGATTCCGAGAATCAGCCTCTCGCAGTAGGAGGCTGATTTCGGGAATCGCCCTCCTGCGGCGCGGGAGGCTGATTCCGGGAATCGCCCTCCCGCAGCGGGAGGTCGATTCTAGGAATCGCCCTCCCGCGGCGGGAGGGCGATTCCTGGAATCGGACTAAGGGCGATTCCCAGAATCGGCCTCCCGCGGCGGGAGGCCGATTTCGGGAATCGCCCTTAGGCCTATTCCGCGCGGGAGGGCGATTCCCGGAATCGGCCTCCTGCGGCACGAGGTCGATTCCGGGAATCCGATTCCCGAAATTGGCCTCCCGCGGCGAAAGGGCAATTCCCGAAATCAGCCTCCCGCCGCAGGAGGCCAATTGGCGGTGCCACCACGATAAATTATTATTATTATTATTTTTATTTTTTATTTTTTATTTTGAATATATTTTTTTTAAATTGATTTTTTTTTAATTCAAAAAAATTGATTTTTTTTTTTTTTTTTTTTCAATTCAAATTTTTTATTTTAAATTTAATTTAATTTTTTTTTTTTTTTTTTTTTTTTTAAATTTTGTCTTTAAATTTAATATTTTAGATTAATTATTTTTTAAAATTTAAAATTTATTTATTAAATTTTAATTTAATTTAATTTTTTTTTTATAATCTTTTAGTTTATTTAGTTTTTCATTTTTAAAATTTATAAATTGTTTCATTTAAACAAAAAAACAGTAAATTTATGGATATTTGTTTTTTAATTGTTTGCACGTGGTTTTTTTGTTTTTTTTTGTTTTTTAATGACAGTTTTTTTTAATTTTAATTCTTTTATTTTAATTTTCTTTTTCAATTTTAAATTTTGTTTTTAATTTGTTTTTTTTGTTAATTTTAAAATTTGTATTTTTTTTCTTCTTATTATTATTTTTTTAAATTTAATTTTTTCTTTTTTGTATTTTTTTTTTTTTAATCTAAATTTTAGTTTTGTAATTAAATTTATTTATTTTTATTTTTATTTTTTTAATTTTAATTATATGGTTTTTTTTAATAACTTAGAAAAAAAATGCTTTTGATGTTTTTTTTTTTTTTTTTAATTTGGTTAATTTTTGTTTTTTTTCTTTGAATTATGTGTTTTTTTTTCAAATTTTGTCATTTCTTTTGATATAATTTTCGAATATTTTTGTTTTTATTTTATTTTATTTATTTATTTTTGTTTAAAATTTTTATTTTTACGAGTTAATTTTGTTTTTTTTTAACATTTTTATCGGTTTTTTTATTGTTTATATATATATATATATATACTATCTAAGTTTTGTGTTTTATTACCAACATGAAAATCACCACTCTAAAAAAAAAGGGTTGATGCTGCATCAATACATTTCAAAATTAACATGAAAATCACTAACATTTTAAAACAAATATTCACACTTCATAAATAAAAATATTAGAGTGTCAAAAATGTGCTCAAAAAAAAAAAGGTGATTCTGCATCACCACTTTTCAAAATCGGGTGCTTTTTATGCTACCAAAAAAAAGTAGGTAACAATGCAGTTACCTATTTCATCGGTAACATTTTTACACGGGCTGTAGTTTTTTTTCTATCAGTTTCAGAGGCAAAGGAGGAAACATTGGCACGTGGCAAGTCGTACAAGTTCGCTCTATTGAACTAGTCCATAATTGGGTCATTGTGGGAGATTGGAATAAATTTAACTTGAAGAATCCAAATAAGGTCAGACCTGTGGCATTTGAAAGAAGCTTCAGAGGGCTACTATAGGGATGAATTTCAGATATTGAGGATCCGCAATTATAGAGATAATTCAATTTGAATATCAAACTCTTCAAAAGCAAGTAAAAAGTTTGTATTTTTCTTTTCCGAATTGCATAAGTCTTGTTTGAAGAATCAAGTTGAATTGATTCCAAGGGCTTATTGTAGAATACATATCAGTATTGGATTCTAAAATGGCCCCTAAAAATAATTCAACACCCATTAAGCCTTTAGAAGGCTCTACTATGACTCATGAAGACAAATAATGGCAACATGACATATCAAAATTACAAGAGCAAGTGCAACAAATTTTGCACTCGCAAAGAGTAACAAAAAATGACATGGAAGTTTTGAAGAAAGGCGTGGAAACTAAGATGGATGGTTTGAATAAAGGCGTGGAATCTAAGATGGATGGTTTGAAGAATGGCATGGAAGCTAAGATGGATGGCATGGAAGCTGGCACAGAATCAAAGATGGAAAACATGAAGAATGGTCTAAAAGCATACATGGAAGGTTTGACAAAGTTGATACAATAAATGTTTTCTAATGGTGAAAACATAGTAGAGGAAACTCATGATGAGAACAAAATAAATGTTAATCGTGATTTCATAAACTCTAATGTTGGAGGGAAGAACCACCCTATTCCAAAAATGGATATGAGGAAGTTTGATGGAAAGGATCCTGTAACATGGATACTACAGATGGAGCAATATTTTGATCTCCATAACGTGCAAAACACACAAAAGGTACGCATTGAAAATTTACATTTAGAACAAAATACATTTGTATGGTATCGATGGCTTTTCTCTCATAAAAAAATTGTCACTTGGTCAATTTTTACGGAGGAAATGATAGCACATTATGAGGATACAAAGAGCAACACCTTCTTTAGCCAATTGATAAATCTCAAACAAAAGGGTTTAGTGGGGGAGCACATTGAGGACTTCCAAAAATTGAATATAAGGGTAACTGATATTCCAGAGATACACAGGATTTATCTCTTCATAGGTACTTTAAAGGATAACATCCAACATGAAGTTCGCGTTTTGGAACCTGATTCATTGGAGAAGGCATTCAGGTTGGCCAGAAAAATTGAACGTAAAATTATGGCGACAAGGAAGCCTACCACTCACTTCTATAAAGAGGGAAGTGTTGCTACTCCTAGATTTGCACAACCTACAAGGTTGACACCACAAAAATTGGAAGAAAAAATAGCAAAAGGGCTTTGCTACAGTTGTGATAGCAAATACACTAAAGGTCATAAGTGTGCTGAGAATAAATTATTTTACATAGATTGTGAAGAGGAAGAAAATGAACATGAATATTCAAAAGAAGAGGGTATACACCACGAACCAACCCTAGAAGAGGAAGAAATGAGTCTGACCATATCGTGTAATGCATTGGCAGGAATTACCACTCCTCAAACTCTCAAGATAGAAGGACACATCAAGAAGAAAAAGGTAATAGTGTTGATTGATTCAGGTAGTACCCATAATTTTATTCATTGTAAGGTAGCCAAGGAATTGAATTGTTTCCTATACCCAGCACCAGAATGTCAAGTGATGGTTGCAAATGGAGGAACTATAAATTGCTCTGGAAAATGCCATAATATCAAGCCAACCATGGGGGAATATGTATTGACTAGTCCAATGCTTGCCATTCCTATGGGAGGTGATGACGTTGTACTAGGAGTGAAATGGTTACAATCTTTGGGGACGGTAGCTTTTAATTTTCAAGAACTTTTCTTGAAATTTTTTTCAGAAGGAAAGGAAGTTGAATTACGGGGTATTGAAGGGAAGCCAGGAAGGATAATAAGCTCTAATGTCATGACAAAGCTTCTAAAGAAAGAACAACGAGGCGCAATTGCACAATTATGCTCACTAGAAGTTCCAACATCAAAATCATCTATTTCTGCAGATCTCCAACAAGTCTTGGACAATCATTCCAAGGTGTTTGAAACTCCCAAAGGACTCCCACCTATTGGTGATCATGATCATGCTATTCATTTGATTCCAGGAAGTGTTCCTCCAAACATCAGGCCTTATAGATATCCTTACTTCCAAAAGAGCGAAATTGAACGAATGATTGCAGAAATGTTAGAGGCGGGTATAATTCAACCTAGTCAAAGTTCTTTCTCTGCTCCTGTAGTATTGGTACACAAGAAGGATGGATCATGGTGCATGTGTCTAGATTATAGGGAGCTCAATAAGCTCACCATTAAAGATAAATTTCCCATTCCTGTGATTGATGAATTATTGGATGAATTACATGGAGCAATTTATTTTACCAAGTTGGATCTTCGCTCAGGATATCATCAAATTAGAATGAAGACTGAAGATATTCCGAAAACAACATTTCGAACTCATGAGGGTCATTATGAATTTTTGGTCATGCCTTTTGGCCTTACCAATGCACTTTCTACATTTCAAGGGTTGATGAATTCCATTTTCAAACCCTTCCTTAGAAAATTTGTGCTAGTATTTTTTGATGATATACTAATCTACAACATGTCTTGGAAGGATCATGTTCAACATGTTGACAGGGTGCTCAAACTATTGCAGGAGAAACAATTATATGCAAAAAATCCAAATGTTTATTTGGAGTACAAGAGGTGGAATATTTTGGTCATATTGTATCTCATGAGGGTGTTAAGGTAGACCCTAGCAAAATTAAAGCCATTAAGGAATGGAAATTCCCCACAACCATAAAGCAGTTGCGAGGATTTCTCGGGTTAACAGGGTATTATTGCAAGTTTGTTAAGAATTATGGGAGAATAGCAGCACCTCTAACAACATTATTGAAGAAAGATGCATTTTTATGGAATCCTAAAGCAACTAAGGCCTTTGAACATCTTAAAGAAGAAATGTGCCTAACACCGGTCTTAGCTACGCCAGACTTCACAAAAACATTTATTGTGGAATTTGATTCCTTGGGAAATGGAATTGGTGTTGTTTTAATGCAAGAAGGAAGACCCATTTCTTTTGAAAGTCGTCCAATCAAAGGAAAATATTTACAGAAAGCTATTTACGAGAAGGAAATGTTAGCAATACTGCATGCACTAAAGAAATGGCCAACTTACCTAATGGGAAGACTCTTCAAGGTAAAAACTGATCATGATAGTCTTAAACACTTTTTTGAACAAAGACTATCTTTAGAAGAGCAGCAAAAATGGGTCACAAAGATGTTGGGTTATGACTTTGAAATAATCTACAAAAAAGGGGAAGCTTAATGTTGTTGCAAATGAACTCTCAAGAAAGAATAAAGAGGTGGAAGCATTGCTTTGTGCCATATCTATTATCCAACCAGATTGGATAACCGAATCAAGGGATGAATGGAAGAAGGACAAATAAGTGTGGACACTCATTAAAAAGTTGCAGCAATATCTTAGTACATCTAATACATTTAGTTGGAAAAAATGCTTCCTTATGGTACAAAGATCGCTTATATATTTGTAAGAATTCACAACTAAAACAAAATATTCTTTTGGAATTGCACACTTCTCCTTTAGGAGGACACTCAGGATTTTTAAGAAGTTACCACAGGGTGAATAAAGAATTTTTTTGGGATGGCCTTAAATCTGATATTCAAAATTTTGTGGCAGAATGTTTGGTTTTCCAACAAAATAAAGTTGAGACAATTAAGACCCCTGGTCTTCTACAACATTCATCCATTCCAAGTCAGCTTCAGGAGGAGATTTCAATGGATTTTATCATAGGTTTACCTAAGTCCAAAGGAAAGAGTGTCATCATGGTGGTAGTTGATAGACTTACCAAGTATGCACACTTTTGTGCATTATCTCATCCATTTAAAGCAAGTACAGCTGCTACTACATTTATGGACAGAATTCAAAAGCTACATGGAAGCCCAAGGGTTATTGTGAGCGACAGAGATCCCATTTTTACTGGAAATTTTTGGACTGAGTTATTTTCTTGTTTGGGTACTCAATTAGCTCATAGCTCATCTTATCATCCTCAATCTGATGGTCAAACTGAGATAGTAAATAAATTTTTGGAAGGATATCTTCGTTGTTTTGTATCTGATAAACAAACACAATGGGTCAAGTGGTTACCTCTCGTTGAATGGTGGTATAACACTTCCTTCCATACCGCAGCAAAAATGACCCCATTTATGGCACTTTATGGATATCATCCACCATCCATCACATCATCTTTAAGAGAAAATTCGAAGGTTCAAGCAGTGGAAGATCACATCGAGCATCAACAAGAGGTTCTGCAACTCTTAAAGGATAACCTGAATTTGGCACAAAATTGAATGAAACAATAGGAAGATCAACATCGTAGCGAGAGAAGTTTTGATGTAGGAGACTAGGTACTTTTACAGCTACAACCATACAAACAAATGTCCCTCAAGCAAGCTAAGAAGGATAATAAATTATCACCAAAGTACTATGGTCCTTACAAGTTGTTGCAAAAGATTGGTACTATGGAATACAAATTGGAGCTTCCTGCTTCTTCACGAGTGCATCCAGTTTTCCATGTTTCATGCTTAAAGAAGGTTATAGGTGAAAATATTCCAGTTCAAACAATATTGCCAGAACTTGATGAGGAATGAAAAATCATATTGGAACCTGAAGCGGTAACGGAAACAAGAACTCGACAGCTACGAAATCAATCAATTTTAGAGTATCTCATCAAGTGGAAGAACTTACCCAATGAAGATTCTACATGGGAGGATGAGAATTTTATATAGAAGCACCTAGAGCTACTCAAGCATTAAGGACAACACTTTTTTGAAGGAGAGGTGCATGTTAGGTCCCTATATTACTAGTATAGTCCCTTATTGTTGTTAGTGTAACCCCCTTATTGTTATTATTGTACCCCTATAACCCCCATATTGTTATTATTGTGCCCTTAAATTATTATTGTTAGGTCGGATAGGATTACATTGTGGCCCCACTAGGATTACATTGTGGCCCCATGGACTCCTATACATAGAAAGGAGGTTTTGTAATTTGTGTCATCCAAGAATTGTTCATTCATGTAATGTATTGGAGGTTGCCCCCTCTAAGTGGCTTATTTGTAAGGCGTTGATATCTCTCTTCTTCTATTTTTGGAGCTAGTTTCACAACAAACTTGAAGGAATGTTGCTATTGAGATACCTTTAATGTTTTTAAACAATAATTTAATTGTTAAAAACAATTAATTTAGTAGGCATGAAAGAATAGTCCCCATGTGTAAACAATTAATTCTGAAGGTATGATAACAACATACATTTGCATTGAGTGCATATAGATTATTTGAACTATTCCCTAGATATAATGATATCTTTAGAATGCACCCTAGGCACATGCTCCAACATGTAGTAGGAATGAATTCAATGAAACAGTGGCATGAGAAAAGTGCTAGAGAAGAATCATCTTTGAGAGGAATAGGGCACAAGAATTCTCAAGGGAAAAAGGCTCTTGAACAGACAAAGTTTGGGAAATCAAAGGTGGTTAGGACAAGCTCACAAAATAACACTACGAATGCCGGAGAGGTATTAGAATTATTTGATGTATTTGGACTTGAATGAAATATATAATCTATAAATAATGTGGATCCTTGTAATAAGTTCAATTTGTTAGTATTGTGCATCCTTTTATCCAAATTGAAAATACTTCATGCTTATATTGATATCATATGTTTGATTTGTTTGTAGCCCTTTTGTAGTAAGCATTTGTTTGTTTTGCAGGATGTTTCGAATTCAAATTTACAAACCAATTTAAGATAACTACTAGGAGGAGGACATCCTAAATACCTTTTTTTATAAGTTACACTTCTACAAAATCATATTTATTTGACAACCACAAAAACATATCTGGTTCAAACAAACCAAAATATTTATCAAGGTAAGGTTTTGGTTCATGTTTTGTTATTAAGTAATTTTTGTATTTGTTGTTCCAGTAGATTTTACTAGTTTTCTATAATGTAATATACTAATATGTTAAATTTTTGTGTATAATTTGTTTTTGTCCATCCAAAACGTTCTTGACCTCCTAATAAAGTCAGATAATCCAAATTAAAGTGACACATTAAAGCACGGTATATTTAGTGATCAGAATGAATTTGTTGATCCCAATAAATCTTATTCACCTGATGTTTCAGTTACTCATTTTGGTCATAACCAATTATCAAGCACTCTCTCTTCTCAGGGATTTGGATTTAGATTGGGTTCACCATCCCAAATATTGCAAAGGATGCAAAATTGATCTTTACAAATAAGTGCATTATGCAAAGTACAAATTCAATATTGGATAGGCAGATTCATCCATAAAAAGGATGAAATAACCACAAGAGTGTAGCTTTAGAAAGTCATCAAGGTTCTTTATCAAAGGTAGGTGATTCTTCCATAGCTGAAGTAAAAAGCTTCCAACTGACCACCTCAAAAATGCCATTAAGTGTTCCCTCTAGATCATGACTTACACGTGTAAAATAGAATTGTTTTAAAGATGGGCAAGCCTCCATGCTTCGCAGCCTCTGATATTCATCCTTTAACTCAGTTAGAATATATTCAACACCCAAATTCCACTGGACAACTTATATCAATTCCTCAATCAACATTTCCATGTGTAGTCACCCAAAGAAAGACCAACATGCAAGGTAACATGACCAACCCTCATCAAATTCAAGGCTCACAGGATGTAGCTGTTATAGGGAAAATAATACTAAGTTTCCATTCAACAACACTGTCTACAGTTTCTTCCTTAAATTCTACTATAGAAGTAAATTCTACTATAGAAGGGGAAACTAAGATGCAAGACACTCTCACCTTCTCAACTTGACCTTTTATTCGAATCAATTATCAAAATTCTTTAGTTGTCTTCAGGAGTGGGTGATAGAAATAATTTCAATCAACAAATTTTGAATTCGAGATTAATGTAGTTTTGGCCTCAATATACTAGTGAGAGACTATTATCATTGAAATTTTCTACCACATATAAGTGTTTGGGTGAATATGGAATGTCTGTAACTTTAATTTCTCAAACGATTACTTCAGGAAGAAATCTTGAGAATTTCTTCCTTGGCTCAGGATTACCACCAATAATTACCAGCCACACTAGTTCGCCAGACATGAAATATGTTGAATCTGCAGTAATTGTGCGAACCCCAAAAGTTGTGTAATTGCTAAATACAGAGAACCACATTGCATATCAACACCAATAATATTTATCTAAAGTAAACATTGGAGCTCCAGTTGCAATTCTTCCTAGTAAATCTAAGAAACAAGTGTCATAACTCATTCCCTAGCATGTATATATTACTCAAGCTTGAGGGCATATTCCCACTACAAGGTTTTGAGCTACTACCTAGTAAATTCACTTTTTTGTTGTTGTTGTCATTTTTATGTGAATTTATATCAATGGTGTTATTTTTGTTTATTCCTTGTAGTTTGAAATGGTTTATGTTTATTTATGAAGGCTAAGCCAATGTTCATGCTAGGGGGAAAATATTTAATTTTTTTTTACCATTTATTTTCAATGATGTTGCGTTAGCATGGGCATCTGCAACAAACCGCTTCACAGAAAAAGTCTGGTTATATTTAAGGTCTTCCTATCACTTTTTTATTACTAGTTAAATAATAAAAATGCATCCTTTCAAATTTGAAGACATCATATGAATATATTTATTCTTCCTAAACCCAAATTATTCCTACGTTGGCTACAGGAGAAAAATGATATTGATAACCAAACAGAAGAGGAAGGATTAATACCTCGAGTAAAGAGATGATTAAAGCTGAAAAACTCAGGTGATGTAGCAACTAATTACTTCAATACATGTTTCAATTGTTCATGGCAAAGAAAGTGTGGAATATGAGAATTCAACATATACTCTTGCTAAAATAGCCTTTCAAGATGCATGCAAGTTAGCTTCCATGCCCAATAAAGATATGGGAAAGAAAGTTGAAAATGAAAATTTGTATGTATCTAGTTGGATTATCTTAGAATAATCAATTAACTATATTACAATTAGGATTTGTTTAGTTCTACGTGTAGTTTTATATCTAGTCTATTGTTTTGTAATATTGACCATCTTTATTAAACTGCTTTTTCTATCCGAAATATGCATGTTTTCCTTTAAACTTGAATTTTTCTAAGAAATATTGTACATAATTTTTTACTGGCTTGAATTTTCTATCACATGGTCAAACTATATTTTTTCAATACTAAAATCATTTTATGAAAATTGATGAAATTCACTGCTTAATTTAGCGAGGCCTTTGGGCAACTTCAGAAACCTAAAAGATTGAATGTGAATTTTGTTTTGAGGACAACAGAAAGCTTCATGGATAAATAAAATAATTTGGGAGATGGGTCTCTAGGTTTATTGCTCTTAGAACAAGACAACTAGTTGCAGTGGATTATCAATATTTATAGTTGTTTATCAAGGTTCAACAAAAAAACTTATCCTTTTTTATTGATTATTAATTGATGGATTTTTTATTTCTACTTTGCTCTTTCTTGAAGTTTTTGTGCTAACTAGTTGGAACTAATTGAAGATAAAACATTGGGGGTATTGTTGTAGCATGTTAAATTCTTGTTTTTATTGAATCAAGTATTTGTTGTAAAAGATCAATCAATGTGTTATATGTTGGAAATTACAAGTATGGTAAATATGGGAAAACTATTGGTTCTTTGCATGTAAATCTAAAACTATTAGTTCTTTATATGTTTTGAGTTGAGTGAATGAGGATAGACACAAGTGTTCCCTCAAATTGGAAGTTTGGTGTTGGAATTCAGTGTGTATTTTCAGTTCAAGAATAATATAGCAACTAGAATCTGAAAGTTACATTCCAAAATAATCATATTTGGGGGATTACTAGTGGTGTTGCTACATATTTTCGATGTTGGAAATTTTCTCCAAATCACAGCTAATATATTGTACCTCAGGTCATGAACATAATAGGAAGGGATTGTCTTTGCAATTTATCCACTTATACTATAGTGATCCATAAATATAAGAAAAACATTAATAATTTGATATAGACTAGTTGACTTATTCATGTGTGATAATGGAACCAAATAGTAGTTATTATCTGAAGAAATGATCATCAAACTTTGGAATTATTGACATTATCAACCTCCAGCCCTGGTCTTATTCACTTAGCCTTCTACATTATTCGGTTATATACATGTATACGAGGGTATCCTATTATTATATCCTTCTTACTTCATTTCATTTTATTGTAGACTTAGCTTTGACATTTTATAGGAGTGTTGTTTGCACTCCCACATTGTATAAGTAATCTATAGCTTGATATTTTTAGCATGTATCTTAGTTAGCATGATTGTGCTTAATATTTCCTTGAATATTGAATACTAAGTTTACTAAGGTGTTATTTTCTATGGTGACATTTTATTCGCTTTTTTAATACAGTTAGTGACCACTATTGCCCAACTAAAGAAAAATTGTTTCAGTTTTTATTTATTTATTTATTTTTATTTTTATTTTTATGGGGGAAAAGAACAATGAAAATATTGCTGATGTTGAGGTATATATCGTATAAATCCTTTATAGTCTACTTTATTTTATATTTCAATGTTCATTGTCTTTCATGTCTTATACTATGCATTGTATCTTCTTTATTTTTCAAAAAAGGAACTCAATATTGATGTTATGAAGTTGGAATTGAAGAAAGAGGATAACAATAACAATGGAGAAACAAAATGCACATTAAAGAGAGAGAGAAGAGAATTGGCCTAGTGGTACCCATAGAGCCCATATCCCACATAAAGCACACACATAGAGACTAATGGTAAAGTCTTTAGAGTTTGTGAATTCACCTGCAATGCCTTGGACGCACAATGATAATGTTTTGAAGTGATGAAGCAATATTTCATGTGTAAATTTTACTCCAACCAATATTAAATTGGAAACTCATATTGTAATTCTTGACATTTTATATAATATAATTATGGATGAAATTAATTATAGTTGCACTTGATATTATTTAGTATTTTAATTAATATATGTAACTTTGCATTTTCATATTAGATGAACATGTACATTGTATGTCATTTTTTTTAGTTGCAAAATCAAACTAATTAATTTATGTTGATTAATAATGAACACGAAAAATAAATCTAAAACTACAAAATTTGTATTTTATCTTGATTAATGATAAACACAAATAAAATGAATATACGACTAAATTAGTTGGTTAGAATGATTGTTAATGAAAGTAAATGAAGTGAATATAAAATACTAAAGTAGAGATTTATATAATGAATATGAAACTACCAAAAAATGATAAATGACTACTGCAAATGATAAGTTTGTGATTACAAATGATGACTAAATTTTGCATATATAAGACTATTAGTAACTAATTTAGAGTATCTTATAACATGACCAAAATTTAGTCATATTTCTTTGGTCATTAATTAGTTTCAAACAATCACTAAAATTTACATATATATGACTATTAGTAGCTAAGTTACAATATCTTATAACAAGACCAACATTTTAGTCATATTTCTTTGGTCATTAATTGGTTTTCTTGGGTGACTAAATTTATGACTAAATATACTATTAAACAATAAAATTGAGACAACCAATTAATAACTAAGCTAAAACCGACTAAAATTTCGTCGTGTTATAAGATACTGTAAATTAGCTACTATTGGTCACCGACCGAAAAATAGTTGATTATATGCAAATCTTAGTCATTTTTTTAGTAACTAATTAGCCTTTTTGCACTAGTGACTGTTTCCAGAAAATTTGGATGTAAGCACAATAGAGGAACTTGGGGAACCTATCCCTTCTCACACCATTATAGACCATTTCAATAATATCATTCGACAACATTTTGAGAAAATCCAGTTGTTTCACAAGGTCATATACCACATGGGTTAATAAAACATAAGAAACTAAAACATGCCACAAATATTTTGGGTATCCAAGATGCTAAAATAAAGAAGACACATATGAATGTCACTGAAAATATATCAAAGGAATTCACTATGTTTGGAAAATCAAGAAAACCAAACGTTCGAGCACTACACAGGGAAATTACAATTTTTATTGTTGAACCAAGTACATCAAGACAACAAAATTTGGCAAAAATGTCAAAATTACTCCATGTATCCAGAAAATCATTGCAAAAGAATAAAAAATTTAGGGTTCAAGTGAATGATAATTATGAATCTTTTTGTTGGGCTCTTATCACCACAAAAACCTACCAAGACAGGCTTACAATAGGAATCAGAGCATTTGTGGTAGAGTTTTGGTAGAGCCATTCCTCTGTCAGTCTAGATAGAAATCATGCCATACGACATCGCATAGCTAAAGGTGAGTATGTGGAACATGCTAAGCACATTGTAGAAATAACATAAGTTGCATTCTTTGATGAATTTCCATAAATCAATCGCCATGTGAATATATCCATAAGGATGTTTTGGAAATTTAAGCCATGGTTTATTAGGCCTATTACAATCCATGACACATGTTGTTGTTGACATCATGTTGAATTTCAACATCATTATGACACTTTATAGGAATTTTATAAGAATAAATGTCATGGAAATCCTCCTCCTCCTTCAGTGCATGATTTTTTTTCATCAATATTGTGTAGAAGGGATCCAGAAGAGTTGTATTACAAGAAAATATGTTTATGTGGGAGAAGATGCACTAAATGTGGTGATTTAGCATTGCGCCATATGAACTTTCTAATTGATATGAACTAGTATGGGATTTCAGTGGTCACCATCACATTGAATCATTATGAGTATGTCGTGGTAAATAAACCATCTTCTTCAACCCTAGTGCCTAAGAGTATCAACTGGTGCTTATCCCATTTAGGACATTAATTTCATGAATTTATAAGGCCTGTGTGTAGGTTCTTTTGGAATATTGAACTTGGAGATGTGAATAGATCCATCCTTGGTATTTTAATATTGTATAAGGAAAATTGAATTACACTCTGTGCGGAGTAAAGACACGGGGGGAATATTTTCCATTGAGACAAGAAAACTCACATGTTTTTGTGAGTTTTGCATTGTTGTTGATCGATGTGGACTTGATCACTGTGAAAAACATGGGTACGTGAAAGGATGGAAATTTGTCCCTCTTAATGCAAAGGTACCTTATCCATTCCGACATGGCAAGAGATGCACAATGAAGAGGCCATCATTTCACTTGATCATGATTAAGTCTCTGATCTTGTAAGGTAAGGTATGTGGCTAACGTATCATTAACAATTTCATCTAAAAATTGAAATATTTAACATATTTGACTAAGACATATTTTGTATTTTGGTTGTAGGAATTTTTTTTGATGTCACTTACCCCACGGGAAATGAAGAGAATATGGCATACTATTTTAGGTGATGCACACAGTTGAAAATTAGGTTGGTGAGACCATATGAAGATGGAGAATTCACGTGCCAAATTGGTGACATGGTTGTGATGGGCCATTTTTTTGAAAAGGTTTAAATATAGATTGATCACATCATTTATAGATATTTTGTTCCTAAATATATATATTGTCAATATAATGATCTATTAATAACATCTTGGATCAATCTCATAGAAAAAAAAGGTGAATGAAGGAGATGAAAGATGGCAAAATCAGACCATGAATGTGTTATGGAAACTTGCATTCCTATGAGCCATTGGACATATGATTAGATGATGCAACTGGAAAGCCCTGAAACTGAGTCTATAATAGTCAAGCGTAATCTTATATAGTATAACAGATCTCAAATGTATGATTTTGTAAACGATAAATGTGACTGTTGAATACTCTTGTAATTTTGTAATTTTGAATACAAAAACAAATTTTCCCTATTATCTAGGATGGATTTATAATGGTGTACATATATGTTATATAAGATTTAGTTTCCTTTAGGTGCAAAAGTTTCTAAAGTACACCAAGTTTTGGGGAGGTTCTTTAGAATCAATAGGGATTTAGATTTAGATTAAAAATTAAAAAAAATCATAATAAACTTTTAAATTTCATGTGTATATTATTCATGTTGAACATGCAAGAAATTCTATAGATCTATATACATTCCATACATATTTGGTTTCTAGAAAATACATTTCAGTATGTAACAACCAAGTTGATATCGTCCATTTTACTTAAAATGGAAATTCAACATTATAGGTAATGAACAACATTGAAATATTTTTATGTTATTAATAATAAATTTTCCATGTGTTAGTTTTATATAAAACATGGAAAGAGTTACACACATGCTTCATATTGGAATGTAAGTAATGAAACACACACACACACACACACACACACACATATATATATATCATGTTATGACTATTAAGCTCTTTAGATAACCTCAAAAGAAATAAAATTGAATAAAACTTATTAGTGATTTACATCTTCATCTAAATTAAAATCATTGTAATTTAACATACTTTGATTGTGCACTAAAAGAGACTTTCTACAAATTAAATATTAAATTTATGTACATGATCTATTTTAGTTTAATTTAAGTATTAAAGTGACTTGCATCATCGTAATATTTTACGTATTTCCTTAGTCTATGAAACTAGAATTCATAATTTTTATTTTTGTAAAATTCTACTTCTTAATGTTCTTAATTGGGCGTCTTAAGTCAAGGAATAGATTGAAACATTTGATAGCCCTTTAAATTTACGAATATTTATAAAATTACATAAAATTATCTAAAACCATATCATTAATTGTTTTTTGGTATATTAAATTCCAATACATAAGACTTATATCATGTGTTATGACTAAGTTGTTGTAGATGACCTCAAAAGAAATAAAATTTAATAAAACAAGTTATTAGTTAAACATTACTAGTTGAAAACATTTTTAAAAATTGAATTTAAAATGTATTTCACTCGTATTTGTGTATTTTAATCGAACCATGAACATAGTTTTTAGTTCATTTTAAGTATCAAAATGACTTGCATCATAGTCTAAGATTGTACTTATTTTCTTAGTCTATTTTATGAGAAGTCAAAATTGTTATCTTGTTAGATATGTACCATAATAAACTATCCATATGAGAATATATACAAATTGCATTATACACATTAACATCCACAAACTGAAATAACAAGCATCCATAAATTCAAATAATGTTCATGCATCCATAAATTGTCCATGTATAAAAATATACAAAGTTTGTACATCACATGTGACTATGCCCTATGAAATAGGCCTAAAAATATACAAACTCTCTATGATTCGCTCTAGGAAGTATCATTTCTAAAACTCTTATGTGTGCTCTGATGTGCAGAGTGGGTGTCCATAATCCAATACTGCAATATAACACAGTCAAATTCAAATTGATTAAAACATTATTTATAAATATATAAACAATCTAGAACTAAATTAATTTGAACTGTGCATTTAAATAGTTCCCTACCAATGACTTAGTAAAGTGCAAATGGAAGTCATGTGGAATGGGTGTCTAATCAATATGGGTTTTCTGATCCCCTTCTTGTGGCTTAATTCCTCCATACCTAGAATCCTACTCATGTGTCAACATACATGCAACATCGGCACCCATCTACATCTGGGCTTCTGTACACAATGAAAAAGACAAACTATAATTATTATATGAATTAATTAGCATGCATAAATTTAACTTAAAAAAAATAAAATGTTGAAATATTAAGAATAAAAAAATCCACCTCAATTTTTAGTCCATGAGCGTTAGGAGGTGGAGGCAGAGGCGGAGGAGATAGAGCCATGTAAACATGTAATAAAGGAGCCTACTCTGGTTGGTCAACTGCCCCATCAGATGACCTCAGAAGCTCATCTTTGTAGTTAATTTGTGTATGCATGTTATCATGAGATTATTAATATAAATGCAATCTGATACAAACTTATTAATATAAATAATGTAAACTTTGATGATAAGAGTCAAAATTTCTGTATATATGTACCTTCTCTGTGTCACACGGGTTGTGCACCCTCCAAGTGTCACGAATGGTATCATTACATGTACGTGCATATGACAAAATTTTGTCATGACTTAAAATCTCAAGATATGAAGCATCATGTAATGCAAATAGTGGCCACAAGGAAACGAAGGTGGTCTTCTCATATCTCCATGAAATGCGACATGTGTAATTTCCAATGTCCTATACATGTTATCTGCAATGGTATGCCTAGTCTCACTACTAAGTTGTGACGACTGCTCTAACTCCATCAGAAATGCCATGCTCTGAGATGGTCGCAACAACAATCTCAGAGGTGGTGCTACATGTGCATGGTCGTTATGAGCGTCGACATGTTCATAACTATATCCCAAATTGGGTCCATAAAAATAAGATCTGGTGCTAGTGTAATATGGCCTCATATGTAGCACAAAATCTGCATATATACGCTTTGCAAAGTAAACGGGGACCAAGTCAATGATCAAACTTTGAGGGTCTTCAAATCATAAACATAATTTAATAGAAGAATAATAACATATACATTAAATTTAAATAAATCAATTGAGGATGATTTAAAAATTAAAGACAATTTCAAGACATAAACACATCAAGTTTAAATAGGATTTAAAATGCAATATGTATACCTACAATAGGTGAAGAGGGTCAATTATTGGCAGCAATATCATCAATAGAGAAAGAAATCATGCCTTTGACACTCTAAATTGCACTGGAGTGGGGATCTATGAGTGAAACAAACACTCTAGTGTGGCTACATGATCTTGCATGAACAAGCATAACACATCCCCAAAAAATCCAACATGTTGCGGTTGGGGAGTGTATGGGATATGAATCTGCAAATTACATATAATACATATAAACTAATCCAAGAAAGAAAAATTGACATAGAAAGCATGAAATGACAAGAAAACCATTTATAAACTCAGGTGGAATAATCTAGGCTAAAGTCATAAAATAAATAGAGTGTCTATTTTGATAAATTATCAACTGAAGTATTCAGTTCCACGTAAACACAATAAAAAATTCTGATGTTCAAAATTTAAATTACATTGTTTCCCATTTATCAATAGTGAATTTTATTCATAGAGTAGAAATATTTAAATACCAGTAAAAACTTGAAATAAACCTATTTTCAAATCTAATAAAACTTCATGCCAACCAAATAATCCATAAGAAAAGTTTTCATAATTTTTGGTTTTAACACATGACATGTAATAGGTGCAAGAACATGAAGATATTGTTTATAGTATGACACACTACATAATGAAACGGTATGGTACAAATTAGAAAAGAGGCAAAATTCTTATATATCCACTTTGAATGCACTTTTCATCATGGATTTAATGTATGTATCAATGATGACTTGTTGAAACTTATATATGTGTGTCTGTGTTTGTGCGTTATGTTGTGTTATATAATTACATACAAATGTAGGAAGTGTAAGTTACAAAATCATTACTAAACTAAAAAATTTAATAAGGGTGGGAACTAAGAGATATATAGTTGTCATGTATCATTATAATAAATAATTCTACAAATATAAGTAATGGAAATTTTAAATAAAATTATAGTTTATAGATCAACTCGAGTCTTAAAAAAGTTGTTGAGCATCACCCATCTTATGTTAAGCTATGAAGAACACATTATGTTAAATAGTTATAAAAATATGTTAAATGTTATATATGTGTTGTGTGTGAGAGATAAATGTTATAACTATAACTATGTTATATATCTAGTTATATAGATATGTTACATGCTATATTATATTATATAATTATATATCTAGTTATGTTATATATATATAATAGTTATAGTTATGCTATATGTGTGTGTGTGTGTGTGTGTGTGTGTGTTATATCTTTATGTTTTTATATATATATATGGTTAATAAAATTTGATTAAAAGAAAGAGTTTTGTTCAATTAGCCAGAACCTCCGCCAAGGGGAACAAACAGAGAAGTACGGAGATTGGATTCGAGAAAGCGTAATTACATATATAATATACGCATTTTCTAGTGTAATGAAATCGATCATGAATGCATAATTACATATATAAATAAAATACGCCCTTTAGCTTACTATCCTTCGACAATGCTATTGGATCGCGTGGAAATTGCCGGCCGGATAGACTATAAATAGCCAGAACTTCTTATATTTATTGGGCCGATGAGTTTCCAAAGGTTGAGTGTCAGTAGGTTGCCAAGGGTGAGGTCAGAGGCAGAGGTTTGAAAATAAAAGTCCAAAGGCAGTAGGTGCTATTTACCATAGAAAATATTTATAATAAACATGTTAATATTTAAGATAAGGTATACAATGAAATTTAAAAAAAAATAGTTAAAACCTCAATTATAGTTTTTTTGGGTGATTTTCAAGGGCTTTTTGGTGGTTTTCTAAGTTTATTTTGGTCTTCAAAGGTTTTATTGGTGGTTTTTAAACTTTTTTTATGTGGTTTCCAAGGGTTTTCTTAGTGGTTTTTTGTGGTTTTCATGGTGACGTTCATGATTGTTTTTTGTAGTTTTTGTATGCTAGGTTCTTTTTTCAAATTAATTTGTTTTATTTTGTAGTAAATAATTCAATAAAAGAGACAAAAATGATAGGGAAAATACCTCAACTTGAGCCTCTGAATCGCTTGCAGGGTTGATGCGTCCCTGGATTAAGTTCCTCCATCTCGGTCGAGCTTAGAAATATTTCGTCGAATTATTTTTCCTCTTACAATACAAGAAAAATGACTCCTACATATCACAGTTGGGGTTTTTGAAGTAGAAATAATGCTTGATCGAGATATATCTTTCGATCGAACCAATGGCTCAATCGAAGGATATAGCTCGATCGATCCATAACTCGTGATCGAGTTTTTAACTCAGGTTAGAAAATGGATCGATCGAGATGTTGTTTAAATGCTCGATCAATATATTTTTAAGCACCTAAACAAATCGATCGATAATTAAAAATTTCTCAATCAAGTGCTTAAAATTGCTCGATTGAGCATCAATTGTTTAGAAATATTTTTTGTCATTTCACCAAAAATTGTAACCTAGCTCTGTGATTTGACCCATTATTTCGATGGATCTAATGGATATCAATTCATATCCCAAAAAATTTAAATGGAATAATTGCAAATATATCCCGGGGTATATCGCAACACACCTAGACATATATTTAGTTTTTTATTCCTTTTTATATCAAGAAATTTAGGTCTCCTCTCATATATTTCCCTGGGAGAGTTTGGATCATCAACAAATTTTTCTTGAAGTATCATACACATCATACTATGGGTAATTTCCCTTCTATTTTTCTCCTCTTTCGATCCAAAGGGAGGGCTTCTAAGATCTGGTAAAGGAAGCATAAAGCATGAGGGAAATTTGTTCTACAATTACCATCTAGGAAAAAAATAAAAAATCTAAAGTTATCCATTAAGAAGTGGATAAAAAAAAATAATGAATACAGGGAGGGGTGGGGAATAAACAGGCATAAATCAAATCTAGAAGAATCCAAAAGGAAAATTGAGAAGTGGACCATAACAAAGGAACTTACAAAATATAACCAACAAAAATTTGAGGCCTTTCATATTGTGCTCATATTAGAAGAGAATGAATAGCACCTCAACTACCATATTTTATGGTTGCTATCTAACTATCACAAGACCAAGTTCTTCCATAACCATGATAAGACACAAATTTGGAGGAATAATACTATCTATGTTAACATGGATGGAATGTATATCAATGACTTCAAGGGGATTCAAAGGGTGGTTGTTGATTACTTCAATTTTATATACTCTTCCCATCCAATACCCAATTTAGAGGATATACCATATATGTTAGATAAATACCAAAATTGGTGTTTGAAGACGACAATTTGGACTTGATATGAAACATTATAGAAGAGGAGATCTAAGAAAAGGTGTTTCCTTTAATCTCAGACAAACATATAACTCTATATGGTTTTTTATCCCACTTCTCTCAATATTATTGGAAGGCCATCAATTTTGATTTGGTTCGTCTAGTGGATTACATCTTCAAGAATGGATATGTGAGAAGAGGGTTTAAATCATATTTCATTTGCTTCATTACCAAAGAAGTTAATATGGCCTCCTTTTCCAAGTATAGACCAATATCTTTATGTAATGTTTCATATAATGAAATTTCTAAAATTTTAGTATAGCACATAAATCTTTTCCTTCCCAATCTCATCTCTGAGAATTAGGGGGGATTCATGGGCCAGAAGAACATAATAGATAATATTTTCTTTGTTATGAAACCAGCGCCAAAAATAGAAGAAAAGAGAGATCAACGCCTTATAAAAAGCCACTTCGAGGGGGAAACCTCCAATACATTACATAAATGAACAATTATTGGATGATACAAATGACAAAACCGCCTCTCTATATATAGGAGTCCATGGGGCCACAATGTAATCCTAGTCAACTTAACAATAATAATGTAAGGGCACAATAATAACAATATGGGGGTTATAGGGGTACAACAATAACAATAAGGGGGTTACACTAACAATAATAAGGGACTATACTAGTAATATGAGGACCTAACATGCTCCTCTCCTTCAAAAAAGTGTTTTCCTCAATGCTTGAGTAGCTCCGGGTGCTTCTATATAAAATTCTCATCCTCCCATGTAGAATCTTCAGTGGGTAAGTTCTTCCATTTGATGAGATACTCTGAAATTGATCGATTTCGTAGCTGTCGAGTTCTTATTTCCATGACTACTTCAGGTTCCAATATGGTTTTTCCTTCCTCATCAAGTTCTGGCAATACTGTTTGAACTGGAAGTTTGTCCCCTATAACCTTTTTTAAGCATGAAACATGGAAAACTAGATGCACTCATGAAGAAGCAGGAAGCTCCATTTTGTATGCCACAGTACTAATATTTTCCAACACCTTGTAAGGACCATAGTACTTTGGCGATAATTTATTATCCTTCTTAGCTTGCTTGAGGGACATTTGTTTGTATGGTTGTAGCCGTAAAAATACCTATTTTCCCACATCAAAACTTCTCACACTGCGATGTTGATCTGCTTGTTGTTTCACTCGATTTTGTGCCAAATTTACGTTATCCTTTAAGAGTTGGAGAACTTCTTGTTGATGCTCAATGTGATCCTCCACTACTTGAACCCTAGAATTTTCCCTTAAAGAAGATGTGATGGATGGTGGATGATATCCATAAAGTTCCATAAATGGGGTTATTTTTGTTGCGGTATGGAAGGAAGTGTTATACCACCATTCAAGGAGAGGTAACCACTTGACCCATTTTTCTTGCTTATTAGATACAAAACAGCAAAGATATCCTTCCAAACATTTATTCACTATCTCTATTTGACCATAAGATTGAGGATGATAAGATGGGATATGAGCTAGTTGAGTACCCAAACAAGAAAATAATTTCGTCCAAAAATTTCCTGTAAAAATGGGATCTCTGTCACTTACAATAATCTTCGGGTTTCCATGTAGCTTTTGAATTGTTTCCATAAATGAAGTAGAAATTGTACTTGCTTTAAATGGATGAGATAATGCACAAAAGTGTGCATACTTGTTAATTCTATCAACTACCACCATGATGACACTCCTTCCTTCGGACTTAGGTAAACCTGTGATAAAATCCATTGAAATATCCTCCCAATGTTGACTTGGAATGGATAAAGGTTGTAGAAGACTCGGGGTCTTAATTGTCTAAAATTTATTTTGCTGGCAAACCAAACATTCCACCACAAAATTTTGAATATCAGATTTAAGGCCATCCAAAAAAATTCTTTCTTCACCCTATGGTAAGTTTTTAAAGATCGTGAGTGTCCTCCTAAAGGAGAAGTGTGCAATTCCAAAAGAATATTTTATTTTATTTGGGAATTCTTGCAAATATATAAGTGATCTTTGCACCGTAAGGAATCATTTTTCCAACTAAATGTATCAGATGAACTAGGATCTTGATGCAACTTTTGAATGAGTGTCCAAACTTCTTTGTCCTTCTTCCATTCCTCCCTTGCTTTGTTATGCAATCTGGTTGGATAATAGAAATGGTACAAATCAATGCTTCCACCTCTTCTTCCACAACATTTAGCTTCCCTTTTTTGTACATGATTTCAAACTCATAACCCAACATCTTTGTGACCCATTTTTGCTGCTCTTCCGAAGATATTCTTTGTTCCAAAAAGTGTTTAAGACTATCATGATCAGTTTTTACCTTGAAGTGTCTTCCCATTAGGTAAGTTCACCATTTCTTTAGTGCATGCAGTATTGCTAACATTTCCTTCTCATAAATAGGTTTCTGTAAATACTTTCCTTTCATTGGACGACTTTCAAAAGCAATGGGTCTTCCTTCCTGCATTAAAACAACACCAATTCCATTTCCTGAGGCATCACATTCCACAATAAAGGTTTTTGTGAAGTCTGGCGTAGCTAAGACCGGTGCTAGGCACATTGTCTCTTTAAGATGTTCAAAGGCCTTAGTTGCTTCAGGAGTCCATGAAAATGCATCTTTCTTCAATAATGTTGTTAGAGGTGCTGCTATTCTCCCATAAGTCTTAACAAACTTGCGATAATACCCTGTTAACCCGAGAAATCCTCGCAACTTCTTTATGGTTGTGGGGACTTTCCATTCCTTAATGGCTTTAATTTTGTTAGGGTCTACTTTAACACCCTCGTGAGATACAATATGACCCAAATATTCCACCTCTTGTACTCCAAAGAAACATTTGGATGTTTTTGCATATAATTGTTTCTCCTGCAATAGTTTGAGCACCCTGTCAACATGTTCAACATGATCCTTCCAAGACCTGCTGTAGATTAGTATATCATCAAAAATACTAGCACAAATTTTCTAAGGAAGGTTTTGAAAATGGAATTCATCAACCCTTAAAATGTAGAAGGTGCATTGGTAAGGCCAAAAGGCATGACCAAAAATTCATAATGACCCTCATGAGTTCGAAATGTTGTTTTTGGAATATCTTCAGTCTTCATTCTAATTTGATGATATCCCGAACGAAGATCCAACTTGGTAAAATAAATTGCTCCATTTAATTCATCCAATAATTCATCAATCACAGGAATGGGAAATTTGTCTTTAATGGTGAGCTTATTGAGCTCCCTATAATCCGGACACATTCACCATGATCCATCCTTCTTTTGTACCAATACTACAGGAGCAGAGAAATAACTTTGACTAGGTTGAATTATACCCGCCTCTAACATTTCTGCAATCATACGTTCAATTTCGCTCTTTTGGAAGTAAGGATATCTATAAGGCCTGATGTTTGGAGGAACACTTTCTAGAATCAAATGAATAGCATGATCATGATCACGAATAGGTGGGAGTCCTTTGGGAGTTTCAAACACCTTGGAATGATTGTCCAAGACTTGTTGGAGATCTGCAGAAATAGATGATTTTGATGTCGGAACTTCTAGTGAGCAAAATTGTGCAATTACGCCTCGTTGTTCTTTCTTTAGAAGCTTTGTCATGACATTAGAGCTTATTATCCTTCCTGGCTTCCCTTCAATACCCCGTAATTCGACTTCCTTTCCTTCTGAAAAAAATTTCAAGAAAAGTTCTTGAAAATTAAAAGCTACAATCCCCAAAGATTGTAACCATTGTACTCCTAGTACAACATCAGCACCTCCCATAGGAATGGAAAGCATTGGACTATTCAATACATATTCCCCCATGTTTAGCTTGATATTATGGCATTTTCCAGAGTAATTTATAGTTCCTCCATTTGCAACCATCACTTGACATTCTGGTGCTGGGTATAGGAAACAATTCAATTCCTTGGCTACCTTACAATGAATAAAATTATGGGTACTACCCGAATCAATCAACACTATTACCTTTTTATTCTTGATATGTCCTTCTATCTTGAGAGTTTGAGGATTGGTAATTCCTTCTAATGCATTACATGATATGGTCAAACTCATTTCTTCTTCTTCTAGGGTTTCTTCTTGGTGTATATCCTCTTCATTTGAAGTTTCTTGTTCATTTTCTTCCTCCTCTTCACAATCTATGTAAAATAATTTCTTCTCAGCACACTTATGACCTTTAGTGTATTTGCTATCACAACTGTAGCAAAGCCCTTTTGCTCTTTTTTATTCCAATTGTTGTGGTGTCAACATTGTAGGTTGTGGAAGTCTAGGAGTAGCAACACTTCCATCTTTGTAGATGTGAGTGGTAGGCTTCCTTGTCGCCATAATTTTACATTCAATTTTTCTTGCCAACCTGAATGCCTTCTCTAATGAATCTGGTTCCCAATCACGAAATTCATGTTGGATGTTATCCTTTAAAGTCCCTATGAAGACACCAATCCTATGTTCCTCTGGAACATCAGTTACCCTTATATTCAATTTTTGGAAGTCTTGAATGTGCTCCACCACTAAACCCTTTTGTTTGAGATTTATCAATTTTCTAAAGAAGGTGTTGCTCTTTCTATCCTCATAATGTGCTACCATTTCCTCCGTAAAAATTGACCAAGTGACAATTTTTTACAGGAGAAAAGCCATCGATACCATACAAATGTGTTTTGTTATAATGTAAAGTTGCAATGCATACCTTTTGTGTGTTTTTCACATTATTGAGATCAAAATATTGCTCCATCTGTAGTATCCATGTTACGGGATCCTTTCCATCAAACTTCCTCATATCCATCTTTGGAATATGGTGGTTCTTTAATCCAACATTGGAGTTTATGAAATCACGATTAACATTTATTTTTTTCTCATCATGAGTTTCCTCTACTATCTTTTCACCATTAGGAATCATTTCTTGTATCATCTTTGACAAACCTTCCTTTTCTTCCTTCAAACCTTCCATTTTTTCTTCCATCCCTTCCATTTTTTCTTCCATACCATTCTTTAAGCCATCCATTGTAGCTTCCACGTCTTTGTTCAAACCATCCATCTTAGCTTCCACGCTTCTAATCAAAACATCCATTTCATTTTTTGTTTCTCTTTGCGAGAGCGAATTTTGGTGCACTTACTCTTGTAATTTTGATAGATCATAATGCAATTATTCATCTTCATGAGTCATAGTAGAGTACTCTGAGGGCTTAATGGGTGTTAAATTTGTTTTAGGATGCATTTTAGAACCAAATACTGATATCTATGCTCAATAGGCCTTTGGAATCACTTAAAACTGATTTTTCAAACAAGACTTATGCAATTGGAAAAAACATACACACCTTTTTCTTGATTTTGAGGAGCTCAATATTGAAATTGAATTATCTCTTTTATTTCAGATCCTCAATATATGAAATTCGGCCTTGAAGTAGCCCTTTGAATATTCTTTCGAATGCCATAGGTCTGACTTGATTTGGATTCTTGAACTCAAAGGTATGCCCAATCTCCTACGATGACCTAATTATGGACTGGTTCAGTAGAGAGAACTTGTACGATTTGCCATGTGTCACTTTTTTCTCCTTCGTTTCTGAAATTGATATATCACAAACTAACATCTATGTACTTATAGCCACTATTTACAGAATCCCAATCTGATGCTCAGAGAGAGAGTTATGATGTTTTTCCCACGGTCACCTCTTTGAGATGAAATTCGGGAGCTTGAAAGAATCCTACCTTACACAGATCATATCTCCCAAAATATTGTGAACCAAGATCTGAAATTTTTACAGGAGGTTCCTCAGGCATTCAGCTTCACTCTATGAAAATTTCAGCTTCTTAAACCTTATAGAATCAAATTTATAGTGAAAATTTCGCGATGCCCTATTTAGGTGAAATTCAGGAGCATGCAAAAATCCCTAACTTCCATAGATCATATATCTGAAAATATTGCGAGCCAAACTCTGAAATTTTGCAAAGATGTTCCTCCAGATTTTGGCTTCGCACTCTAAAACTTTCATCTTTTGAACCTGTTAGAGTCGGCCCTTACAGCCCTCCGTCAGTGATCATTTCGTCTTTTGCATATTCATTTTTAGGTGTCTCGCTTGTTCCACTTCGTTGCATTTCGCTAGGAGCATGCCATGGACTGACGAAGGGGTCTGTTGTCTTATGTTTCCTCATGTTTACACCTGCAGTGCTATTTTAAAAATTTCCTCAAAAAATCACTCAAAGTCATTGTCATTTCATTTTTGGTCATTAAAATGTCAATAAGTGTCTTTGGTCCTATTGTCTAGGGTTTTTGAGTCATTTGTATACCAGTCATAAAGCTTGCAAGGTGAGGAAGGTTCCGCATATTGTGATTTTTTGTTTTATTATCATCAGCATTTAAAAAAAAAAACATTTCTAGTCCAAAACTCTGTTTTGGAACTAGAAATTGATTATTATTATTGTTGTAATAAATTGTACTTATTCCACCAAGAAGAAAATGTCAAAAGCAGACCCCTGGTCTTTTCCTTAGCTGAATAGCCATATCCCTGCAAGAAGACAGCAAAATCATCAAAATCGAGCTCAGAAAAGCCAAAGAAGATTGTATTTAAAAAGCCAAATGTGAAATTACAAAAACATTGTAATATGGGTTTTCAATTAGATTTGAAACAAATCTGATTGTGGAAGATATTTTCAGCATATATAAAAGCCAAACCAATTTCATTTGCACCAATCTACAACACCCAAGTCGAGATTTGGAGTTGGAGGGCCGAATTCATGTTTTAAAACTGCGTTGACAGGGTCTTGGAGCTCGAGCGACCCACCTGGGCGCGAGCGACCCATCTGGGCAGAGCGACCCACCTGGGTTATTTCCGCAGTGTGAACTTACAAGGTGAGCGACCCACCTGGGCCGAGCGACCCACGCAGAGGTGAGCGACCCACGCATCAACAGAGGTTTGAAAATTCGTTTTGAGCGCCCAGTTTGGTTTGGGATCGCCCCCATCGGCCTTCAAACAGGTTTTTTGCAATTGCTTAATGTTTTTAAATGCGCTGGTGGCATCATTGATGGTTTCAAACGCTTCAAATGGAGGATTTAAACCCCACAGTCATGGCAATATCGTTTTCAGGGTTTTAAAATGATAATGGGTGGTTGCATGAGTTTGTCTCTTATTTTATGTCGGTGATATATCCAGCCTTGCATATATTATCAAAACCATATTATTCTCATACCCATTATACCATTGTGACCATTGCTATTAATTTACCATGTTCAAGACTTTCGTTCCATGGTGACTATGGTGGTATTGTGTCTCACTGCCCAATGTTAAAAACATTCTCATAACTCTGTTTCATTGCCCATTGACACTTATAACTCTGTTGTAATTGTTCATAGACAAACACATTCATATGATGCCATGCTCCCTTTGACAAGATTTGTTCAATATTCTGAAAGTTGCCTGCTCCCTTTGGTCAAAGTTTCACTTGCATTTAAAACAGAGATTGTGCCTCTTTTCCAATCCATTTAAAACAGAGATATTATCATGGTTTGTTTCCTTATGGTGTTTGGACGGTGGGGATATTTGTTGGGTGTTGAAACACACATCATAACTTTGTTTGCACTGCTTTCATATCAGTATACATAGTGCCAATAGCTTGGTCAGAGCCATGTCGGAGACAGAGTCAGAATATGAGCTAGGGTCAGGCAGTGATTCGGTGACTGAAGGTAATGTGCCACGGGGGTCCCAGAGAGATCACAGAAGTGGTAATCATCGCAGAGAGGAGCCTACTTCTTTGGCTCGGTTGCAGGCATGTCCATTAGCTATGGATTGTTTTCGATACTTGTCATGTTTCAGATTTTGTGATATGGTTGCACAAACCCGGCCTCATCGTGAATTGGCCCGTTTGTTTGTTCTACATTTACGGGATGGCCAGGTAAGTCTTGCTGGGGTTGATTTCATTGTGTCACCCTTGACTATTTCTCAAGCCACTGGTATACCAAATATGGGCGAGGAATGGAACAAGGGTCAGCATTTAGAGAAGTTTCACTATGAGCCATATATTAAAACTGGATATATGGGTTACTTGAGCAGAGTTTTTCCATTCAGATTCTTGAGAGATGAGTATGCACCGCTGATGAAACTCATCATTCAGTATTTTAGTTGTGAGGGCAGGTATGCTCGTCTTTTCGCGTACCATATTCGTTTGTTGATGCACTTCACAAGGGTACGTATGATGAATATCCCGTATTTCATATACTGCAACATAGAGAGGATGGTGATGTTTGTGCAGAAGAAGACGAGCCCAGTGCAGCAGTACAGGAGTATATATCATTTCGCTTTGATCAAGATCATGGTGTCACATCAGTTGGCAGAGCAGGGCATCACATGGGAGGATTTCATTTCTAGAGACTTTTTCAGAGTGCCACAACCGCTTCTCGAGACAGTTCATGATGCGGGAGAGCCTTCACACCAGCCGGACATACTTGAGGTTGAGCATATCAGCACTCCTTTGGTTCAGACATATCAACGAGGCCACAGGGCCTTATTTTCAGCGACACGGCGAGTATTATCTCCACGTGAGGTGGAAGGGGTCTTGCCGACTTCATCGACACGGCGAGTATTATCTCCACATGATGTGGAAGGGGTTGTTACACCATTTTTTGGTCATCTAACCTTTCATCATTAGATGGACCCAAGTGCACCATGTAAGACCAGTTTTACCCCAAGTAAAACTGCTTTCACTATGTTAATTAGGAAACCCCAAAATGAATCATTAATTAAACCATAATTTAATTATTATTCCCAGTCATGTTTAACCCAAAAAAAAAGAAATTAATGAGATAAAACCATAGTTATCTTATTATTTTCTAGCAATAATTATTTAAATAATATTCCTTTTTAAATATGACCAAATCAACCACCATTAATCAAATAAATCATTATTTATTTGATTATATCCCAACCACTTCCTTAAAAAGATAAATAAACCATTTATTTATTTATTTTTCACTAATCAAGGGATTTGACCCAAGTCAAACACCCTTTCCCTCCAACAAATAATAATAAAATATTCCATAGAGGTGGATCTAGATGTGATTAACATTATTTTAATCATGCACCAAGATCTAGAAGGACCCAATATTTTGTTATAAATAGGAGGGTTTCCCCATCATTCTTCACCTTTTGTTGCATACTAGATCACTCTGGATCTATACACTCGGTCTCATTTTCTGCCATTGTTGCTCCCATTGAGCTCTACCTTCTACATTGGGTTTTCTACATCTACAAGAGAGAGAAAGCTTAGATCTGAAGTGTTGAGGACTACAAAGAACCCATCCCATTGAGGAGATCTGGATACACCTTCTTGTTTCCTCCCAGGTGCCCTGTAATATAAAATTCATTCAAAAATCGCGTTCTTGTCTTGTCTGTTGGATGCACGGAGCAAACTCTTTACTTTTCTGCTTAATGTCTTTCCATTTATAGATCTGTTGTTGCAGCACTTTAACTACTAATTGCAGATCTGAAGATGTTTTGCAGCCTATATTGTTGTTAGGGCTATTAGTTATGCGTAGCTAAAGTGGTTCTTTTTCGTACGCTTCGACGAAGAATTCATACTAACAAATGGCGACTCCACACGGGTTTTAAATTACGACCGCTGTCGTTTTTCATATTCCTGCATATCCAGCTACTTCAGGCCCTAGGGCTTCTTTTCAGCTGCTTAGTTTTCCTCTTTTTATGTCATTTTTCTCACATAAAACCCCAAAAAACTTAAAATTTCTAACTTCCGTGTGTTTCTGGCCCTATTGCGCAGGTAAGCGACACCAGTCGCAACTGAGACGGCAACTTTTCTGAAAATGCGCGAAACACGCCGGAACGGGGAGTGCGCGCCTTTGGCCCAAGAGCACTGCCGACACGGACGCACTTTTCCTTTGTTTCCTCGCGACCTCAACTCGGATCGAGGTCGGAGCACACGTGTGCCTTTTTTCCGGCATTTTTTCTGTAATTTTTCTGGGTTCTGCTGCAGCCTCTGCCAGGGTTTTCCAGCCTCTGTCTCAGCCCGCCTTGACCAAGATCTGATCTTTTTTTACTCATCTAAGTGGGAACCCAGCCCCTTAGGGCTTTAGTACCCTCCACTTTTTGTGGAAGAGTTTCAGCTGTTTCAGCCGTCGGTTTCAGAGCTTCAGCCCCCTCTTTTTCCAGATCTGTGACCTCACTTTCAGATCCATCGAAATCAGCCTCTTTTCCTTTCAAATCACCTCTTGTCGTTTTGTTTGGACCTCTTCCAAAGGCCTCTGCCTTGCCCCCCCCCGGTTTTTTGCTGATTTCCCTTTTTCCAGCCACCTTGCCTCTGTCTCTTGGCTGTGATCTGCACCCCTTATCTGGAGCTTTATCCTCCGGATCTCTGTCCCCTTTGACCCTAGATCTGTTGAGCTTCCTTTGTGTGTGTTTCCATAGTTTTTCCCTTTCTTTTCAGCATAGTTGTGAGAGTCCCACCTTCTTGGGTTAGATAGATGCATACGTAGCTGTTATTTTTCTGTTATTTAAGCATTTTATTCTGTTCTCTGTAGGTTTATTTTCAGCTACGTCGCACACTTTTTTTCTTGCTCTCAAACAACGGAAAGGGTTTAAAAATTAAAATTAACGCACGCCACACACTGACCCTAAGTGAAGAAGCGCCTGGTTTACACCGCCTGGCAAAGACTCTAAAATCAATTGTCACTGCACCTTATCTGCCCTTGACATTACTTGATTCTGTCCCTTTCTGCCCTTGTCGGTTTCCTTCTTCCTGTCATCATTGCGCCCCCAAGGCACCTTTCCCGGAGCCTCCTTGGCCTTCACCCTCAGTCTCCGGTCGATCGACCTGCTCCGTCCCACCGTCGTCGAGCCAGTCCTTCTCTGATTATTTGGGTTCTTCTTTTCCTTCTGGTTCTCCCCCCTATCACCTCCACTATGTCGGGTCCAAGGCCTAACACTAGCGGGAATCCCGGCCCTAATGCCGGGACTACTACTAGCAGAACCACCACAGGCACTACCTCGGCTTCACCCGTGCTCCCCTTCTTGGCAGGCCTCAGCCTCCCCGATTTGGACCGGTTGATAAACGACCCTATACACCATAATGCTAGTTGGCCTGCTATGCCGACAAAGCTCCCGTCCGACATCCCCAAGTTTGACGGCCATGCTGGAGAAGATCCTTCAAATCATGTTCGATCTTTCCACATGTGGTGTTCATCGACCTCCATTACCGATGACTCTGTTCGTCTTCGATTATTCCAACGCACGCTTACAGGCGAAGCTTCCAAGTGGTATGTTGATCAGCCCACTTCCTCCCATACCACCTTTGCAACTCTTGCCCGAGCTTTTTTATCTTACTTCCAGCTTCCCCTTCATTATGACACTGGTATCGAACTCTTGACTTCCTTCAAGCAAACCTCTTCGACCCGCCTTTCTACCCATGTCCAGGAATGGCGAAGAAGACGGAGCCTATGCCAATCTCCTCCCTTCGAAGACCGTGTCTACATGGACTGGTTCCTTAGATCTCTCTTGTCCCTTATTGGGAAAGATGTCGCATCACATTTTCCTCAAACCGAAGAAGATGCCCTCCAAATGGCGTTAAAATATGACCTGATCTACGCTCAGACAGGTTATGATCCTACTGTCCTACCTGATCTCCCCAAACCCGGTGATGCCCATACACCAGGGGCACCTCATGCCGCCGACCGTATCGTTGGATCTATCTCTCATCCATCCGCTCAACCTCTCATGAGCTATGGTTTTCCTGGGGGAGGGGGCACCACTTCTTGCACTTCTCCCCCTCCCAGTAGCACGCATCCAGGATATGGCATGCCTCATCCTTTTACCCAACCTCCTGCTTACCTCAATGTTACCCAACCTAACCATTACCCTTATCCACAGCCTGGTGCGCCAGCTCCTCTAGCATATGCGTTTTCGCCTCCCTTACCTTCTCAACCCCTGCAACAGCAGTCACCGCCCCCTCAAGAGCAGGTGAATGCACAGCAGGGATTCATGGCTACCCAACCACCTGATGGACAGGTGGCCCCTCAACCTTCCCATTCTGGTTCTTCCAATTACCAGATCCTCATGATGAACTCCGATCCTTCCCCGACCGTCGACCTTCACCTTCAAACTCGGTCTCGCCAGTACCCCAAGCCTCCTGCTCAGTCTGCCTCCGAGCATCCTTCTTCAGGTTCTATAGAGCCTCTTTCGTCACCTAGTGGCCCCTTACATATCCCTCAACCAAAATTTGAGGTTCATACCAAGATACCTAAGGGCCCACTACGTCGAAACGCTGCTCCCAGTCGAGCTGCCCATTCGTATAGCATAGTAAATGATTTGGCGCAATCTCCTGCCGCCGTTTCCACACTGGAACTCCTCCAGTCATGCCCTTCCCAAAAGAAGGCTCTACTATCTGCCTTGGGCGCTGTACATCCTGCTGACGACCAAATGATTGTTTTTGATGCCACTCAATCAGACCATCCTCCTCTCCCTCCTTCCGTCGCCTTCCAAATCCCAGTCAAAATCCGGAACGCCAACGTATCCCGGTGTATCATTGATGAGGGGGCATCCACCTGCGTGATGTACGCTTCGGTTTGGAAGCAACTCGGATCCCCTGAACTGGCCCCTTCCACGATCACCCTTCGAGCATGGGACGGTCATGCCTCCCAGCCCATTGGCCTGTTTCGTAATTGTCCTATCACCCTCGCCGATAAGACTGTTTGCGTTGACGTCGAAGTCATCGACGCCCCGCTAGATTACAACATTCTATTGGGGCGAAGCTACACGTATGCTATGTCTGTTGTCCCATCCGCGGTTTTCCGCAAGATGTCTTTCCCCCATAACGGGAAGATAGTCACCATTGACCAGTTGACATATCATGAGCCAAAATCTCAGACCTCACCTGAGACGACCATCTCTTCTGTAGCCAACAAGCAAACCGTTGACTCCCTGACCAGTGTCTCCCCCGGCGTTTACAAGGATTCCTCCCTGCTTGGAACTTTTCCTAGTCTCCCCCCTCCTCCTATCTCTGACCCCAGCTCATCGAATGTTTGCATGATGCAATCGTCTCGGGCTGCTCTTAAGCAACCTGCTTCGACTAGCCAGCAACCTTGCCCTCCGCAACCTGCTCTTAGCCCTTCACCTGCAGTTGGTAGTCATGAGCCCCTTTATCCCCCTGGCATGGTTCCTCCAGGCCTTAGCCATTTAGGAGCCGTCCCACCTGGCCATGCCCCCTCTGGTCAGATACCATTCCTAGCTCCCCCACCAGGAGTGCACACGGTACCAGTCATGGCCACCCTCTCTCTTCCTAACTTGACACTTGGGATTTCCGTTTGGTACCTTGATCCTCCAGCCCCCACCTTGCCTGGTCAACCCAAACCTTATATCGCTTTGACCCCGGTTCAACCGGTCCCCATGGCTTCTCCCGTTGCATCAGTGCCTCAGTCACTTCAACAGGAACCACCTCCTGTTGCGGCCGCTTCGGGTAAGAAGGGCAAAGCTCGCAAGGGGGCATCAAAGGACAAGGCTGCCCCGACAAACCCTGCTCCTCCTCAGCCTCCAAAGCATACCATCCGGGGTGCTTTGTGTGATGTTGTCGGTCACGCCTCCCATACCTGTCCTGAATTACTTCATCTAAAGCCCATGGTTAATGTCACGTTCCCTGAGTCCGCGGTCCCAGAAGCCTCTGTTCCTTCCACAACCGCGGCCAAGAAACCCAAGACTATTCACACCAACCACCCCCGTGCTTTGTGTGATCTCCATGGCCATCACACCCATATTTGTCCCCGCCTCGAGGACTTCCGCACCACTATTGCCGCGGTCCACCAATTCGAGGCCAAGCGCAATGAGTACACCTCTCCCATATTTGCGCATTCTGCTTCAGCAGAACTACCAGATATGACTGCTCCCATTGACATTCCCCCTCCCGATGTCGAGATGACGGAGCCTTCGTCCAACATTTTCTACCTATCATCATCCATGAGACCCTCGGGGACCATTCCATCTGAATCCTCCCCTGTTGTTTCGCTTGACCTTTCTTCAGCGATCATCTTGGGCTCAACATCGGTAGATCCTTTATCTACTTACTCTTCGGTCACCCCTTGTGACGATGCGCATGTGAACCTCTCTTCTCATGATGATGATTCAGGCCGCTTCACCACGTCAGGTGGTTCTTCTTCCACCAGTCACCCCATCTTCTATCACGATGACGACATTATGGAAGAAATTTCCACCCCTGACTTCATCTATTCCCCCTTACATCGAACCCATGCGTTCACACCACATCCACCTTGTGGCCATTACATCGAAACCCAATGTTTGGGTAAGGGGGCACCCACATTTGAGAGACCAAGAGAAGCCATTCTCCACCACTCTCCTAGTGTATCTAGTCGTGTTGACTCTAGACCCCGTATTCTTCCACATTTAGAAGAACCTCTAGAGTCCCATATCACTTCAGATCACTCTCGGGACGATACCCCTTATCGTTCCCTCATCTTACATCAGCAACCGAGTCTCTTAGACATTATTGTTGACCAACCTATAGCTTTTCTACGAGAGCATCAGTTCATTATCTCCAAATCCTCCTTTTGGGATAGTGACACCAGGTATGCCAATTCGGAAACTTAAAGTCCATTTGATCCCTATATGCAGTACCAAAAGAGATTGGTAATCCTCCATTTCCTTTCTCAAATTGCATAACCATAACCAGAACAAATGGCACACCACATCATTAAAATGTGTTTAGATTCCCATTTTTCTAAATACATTTTGGCATGACCACACCATGCTTGGGGGCACCTCTGCCCCCCAACCGTAACCCTCCTCTTAGAGGATTTCGAAGGCCATCCCCTTCCTAACCCTCGCAATGCACTCTATCTTAAGAAATATTACCCTTAGCATTTCCCCTCTGAAATGCATGTTTTATTTTCTTTTAGATAGCCATCATCTGTTTTTTCATTTTTCCTACTTCACCAAAACCCAACTCCCAGCCATAAAACAGCACCAAACCCCCCTCATCTCCCAGGTCGCAGTTTTCTGCCATTTTTTGGACCAGGTCGCACTTTTTGCCCTAATACCTGCGTCCTAGGTCGCACTTTTCGCCCCAAAAAGTGCGACCCGGCCATAGAGATGAAGGAGGGGTTGTTTCTGGGGTTTTGGGCCCTAAACTGCAAATGTAATCCATCAAAATGCAAGAGCAAGGTTAGGCCTCTTACCTCCAACTGACACATCTCGATTCCAACAGTCGGTTTGTCCGCTACGTTCGCCACAAGATTTAGGGCCTTCTCTCCTCTCCACATTCACTACAGCAACAATAGCAAATGAATGATTTTGGAGGGAAAACTGCCCCATTAAAAGAGAACCCATGTTTCTTCTTTCGACTGCTGCGACCACACCGTAGCCCCGTTCGACGAACCGTCAGCACCGCTGGTTAGATCTCACCGAGCTCCCAAATGGGTTTTACTTAGTTTTTGGTGATTTGATACTTCACCCGGACACATTTTTTCCACGAAGGGTCACTTCACCGCTCCTTAAAATCGAATTTCCTCACTTACGACACTTGTACTTGGGGCACCATATCGCTCCCTTACTTGTCCATGTTCGTGTCGATTTTCGTCATGGGTGCCCACCTTGTACTCATGCTTCCATGACCCCCCATTGGGGCCTTTACTGTGTGGCAGCACTATAAAGTCGCCCTTGTTTAGAGCATCCAAGTCGAGTCATCATTGCATTCATGGAGTCTATCCTGCGTCCTTTTACACCCCACTATAGCCCTCCATCCTTCTTTGCTTGGTTACTCTCTTGTGTCTCATATCATGACCTTCAGCCCCACTGTCCCCTGTCCCTTTCGATATTGTGTCAGTCGCTGCCATGTCATTCATGCCCTTTATGCTCTAACAAGGGAAGTCGTCCATTCTCCACTCCATCCTTCCCATCTCCACTATCATCATTAGTGTCAGTCTGTCTGTCGCTCTATTGTTCTTCTCTCGTGCCGTAGTTGAGGATCTCTCATTGCCTCACCTACGGCGGACCTCCTTCTGTCGACATCAGCACATTTATTCCAGAAGCAAGGTCTAGAGGGCGGTGTACCTTGGTTCCGGCTTCCACTTTTGTTCGGTGCCTCGGATCAGGCAGGGGGATCTCTCACTTCCCTTTGACTTGATTGCTTCTCCAGCTCCTTTCAGCATGATCGAGATTCGTATACTGGACAGTCCAGTGACCCAGCAGCAGCTCTTGATGATTCCCGGGCATGTGTGAGATGTCTCAGCCCTCATGAGGGGGTGGCCCTGCAGGTAGCCCCCCACATGCCCGGATGACCTCTTCCTTGCAGCCTTTGATGCCGCTCCAGATTTTGATGATGTTGGCCTTAGCCACTTGCAGCACCTCTATGATTTGCATGTATCGGTCAGATTTTGTGAGCCCCTCCCCACTTACAGGGGGCATTTGGGTTGTATTTATCTCATGTACTCAGATATTATTGTACTAGTCCTGGCTGTTATCCCAGGCACAGCATGTATGTGAGACTCTTCATTGTATTTTTATCTGGCCTTTGTTTATGCCAGTTGTACTCTATGGTTCGGTCCCTTGTTTACTGGACACACTATTCTTTTGTACTTTGTCACGGCGGGCATAGGTATGCCTCCCCCGCCGCCTTCAGCACAGGTACCCTCTCATAAAAAGAGACTTGTTGCACCTGCGAGTCTCGTCTCCCCAGGGTCTAGTCCTCCAGCACACTATCTAGATATTTCTCTCTCTGACATACCCTTTTTGTTGTCTAGTGATTGTCTTCTTACAACGTACTTCGGTCATACGATTTGCTCCTGACACTCGCACGCTGGGGGGCAATCTGTTACACCATTTTTTGGTCATCTAACCTTTCATCATTAGATGGACCCAAGTATACCATGTAAGACCAGTTTTACCCCAAGTAAAACTACTTTCACTATGTTAATTAGGAAACCCCAAAGGAATAATTAATTAAACCATAATTTAATTATTATTCCCAGTCATGTTTAACCCAAAAACAAAGAAATTAATGAGATAAACCCATAGTTATCTTATTATTTTCTAGGAATAATTATTTAATAATATTCCTTGTTAAATATGACCAAATCAACCACCATTAATAAAATAAATCATTATTTATTTGATTATATCCCAACCACTTCCTTAAAAAGATAAATAAATCATTTATTTATTTATTTTTCACTAATCAAGGGATTTGACCCAAGTCGAACACCCTTTCCCTCCAACAAATAATAATAAAATATTCCATAGAGGTGGATCTAGATGTGATTAACATTATTTTAATCATGCACCAAGATCTAGAAAGACCCAATATTTTGTTATAAATAGGAGGTTTTTCCCCATCATTCTTCACCTTTTGTTGCATATTAGATCACTCTGGATCTATACACTTGGTCTCATTTCTGCCATTTTGCTCCCATTGAGCTCTACCTTCTACATTGGGTTTTCTACATCTGCAAGAGAGAGAAAGATTAGATCTGAAGTGCTGAGGACTACAAAGAACCCATCCCATTGAGGAGATCTGGATACACCTTCTTGTTTCCTCCCAGGTGCCCTGTAATATAAAAAATTCATTCAAAAAATCGTGTTCTTGTCTTGTCTGTTGGATGCATGGAGCAAACTCTTTACTTTACTGCTTAATATCTTTCCATTTATAGATCTGTTGTTGCAGCACTTTAACTACTAATTGCAGATCTGAAGATGTTTTGCAGCCTATATTGTTGTTAGGGCTATTAGTTATGCGTAGCTAAAGTGGTTCTTTTTCGTACGCTTCGACGAAGAATTCATACTAACAGGGGTCTCGCCTTCTACTTCAGTACAGGTACAGGTACAAGACAGGGGCAAGAGGCCCATGCATGATGAGGGCCCATCAGGAGGCCGGGACACGGATTTGACAGTCATTGATGTTGATACGAGCTCCCCTAGCTCGAAGCTGAGGGAAGTCATCCAGGAGCAAAGGGCCGAGAATGACCAGCTGAAAGACCAGTTGCAGAAGGCTCAGTGGGTGATTAACTATTTGGAGCAGCGCAACAAACAGCTCGAGGATGAGCTCACATTTTATGAGGTGCGCCAAATCCGTGAGGATAGACAGTGGAATCGAAAGAGACCCGGTGACATGACACCAGCTGACAGAGATACTGTACTCACGCGTGTGAATATCCATCTGGAGAAATTATTGGCGAAGGCCAATCGAGACAAAGACATGCTTCGCCACATGAAAGGCCATTATTGGGCTCGCATGCATGTGTGCAAAGCGAGAATGAAGATCATGAAGAGGAGGTTGCGCAAGGCACTTAGACGGAAGAAAAGGCCTAATCCACTTCGGATTTTGGCCGAGGCTTCATTGACTGGGCAGGACACATGATGGAGGATCTCCGCTCCGAATTTGGGCAAATTCGGAGAAAATTTTGTCATTTTCAAATTTTTGGGTAAAAAAAACAGGTTTTGCAGTTACGTGGGTCGCGTGCTCATGCGCTCACTTTTTTTTGGGACACTTGCTGGAGGAAATTTTTACATTTTTGGATTTTTCATGGTTAATTATGCATCCTCTGAAGTCAATTTAGCATTTCATCAAAATTTGGATGGTCAAAAAGCTCAAAAACACCATGAAAACCACCTTGTTGCCACCTTTTGCACCAGCAGGGAGTACCTCTGGGAGAATGAGGTTTTGGAGGGTCAAATGAGCTCCAAATTCAGAAATTCCACTTGGGTTGGAAAGTAGACATCCAGGGATTTCCAACGAGCTATCATGAGCTCAATTTGGATGCCGGGAAGTACCTCGAATTCAACCTGGAACATGAGTGACCCACACGGCTCAGGAGCGACCCACTTGAAATTTTTCCTGAATTTTCAGCTGCCAGCTCAGTTTTTCGCCTAGTATGGACCAGTTTTGCTTATGGATAGAATTTTTTGGTTTTATGATGTAAATTCATGTTTTGCATGTAACTTTGGCTTATTTTTATCTCTTCTAGAAGATTCACTCTCAAATGAGTAAAAAATCATGTAATGGATCAGTTTCCACTCTTTTAGAGGCAAGTTGTTAGCTGCCTAGATTGTAGTTCCATGATTAGAATTGGTTGAAACTGATCCCTGAAGAGGGAATTCGACCCCTAGAGGTAGGGAAAGGTGTTAGAGTGATCTATATATTGTAATTTCTGAGGCATTCTACGGGTTGGACTCTTGGGATACTTTTGATACTATTGTACATACTTTTCATATTTTGGCTAAGGAAAGATCAGGGGTTTTGCGGCACTTGTTGGGATCCTTGTGGTGTTCTGTTCTTGATGATGTTTCTCCTTTGTTTACTGTAAGTTTATTCATGTTTAATGTATGCCATCCTTTCATTATGCTTCTGAACTAAGTTGAATGAGTGATTAAGGTTGAATCCATTGTTTACAGTGCTTAGCCTTTGAATTCGGTTAGTTCTATATGTTTTCAGCTGTTTGGAGAGGATCCAAGTTCTTCTTTGCCCTCTCCAGCTCCTCGTCAGTCTTATCTATCCATAAATCCAATTTGAAGCATCAAGATCGTCACCTACCTCGCCCCAGCTTGATCTCTGCAAAGGTCTGACCTTATCCCCGGACCCAAAACTTGTTTTCCCATTACTCCAGCGAAAACCCAAAAAACCAAAAATCAAACATACCTATCTCTTTACTAGCCTAAAATCAGTTCCTATTGTAATTCATCTCGCATCCTATTGCTTATTTTCTCGAGATTGACGGAGAGAGCCCTCTCCTGTCCTCGTAGGGCTAGCTACGAGGCTGAGCGTGGTTTGATGTAGCCTTGAGTTTTACTTCATTTCAGCCTGAGGTAGATTTGAGTGCTAACATAGTGGCGACCATACTGGGAAACATCTCAATGGTTTGCTTGTTGATGTGTTTGTTCCATGAGTCTTAGACGGAGTCTGAAGTCACGCCAGGTAGCTTTCGAAATGCTTTTGTTATGCATAAGCGGAAGTAGATAAACGCTGCTTCAGTCGATCTCCGGTAAGCTTGTGTGTTCAGTACTTGATTTGTAAATCACCCCAGTATACTTATTCGTTCTAGACCCTTTGGATGATTGAGTCTAGAAGTCGAAAGGCTGAAAATAATTGATTGTGTTCCTTGAAATTTATCCCGAGAAGATCAATACACTGGCTTCAAGAAGGAATACTAGGGCGAATCCTGACCCTGATCCACCAACAATATTCGAAAATCCAAATCTGATTCCGAGGACCCTTAGAAAACAAGGAAGTCAAGAAAGTTCTGAAAGAGAAAGCCAATTGAGTTTTGGGAGTTCCAGATTTCTTACCCGATCTGCATCCTGTCCTGTGAAAATCATATATGTTGATGAAATCCCTTTTGATGCACGGTTTGAAACATCCTTGTTTGTAAATTTTTCCGAAACTGAATTGTCAAGATTAGTTCCAGATCCATTGTTTACTGAAGATTTGCAATATAGATTTGTTTCACATTACCTGGATAGACAGTTGCAAAGTTCCATTGTGGATACTAACACTCCTGAATTTACTGAATCTGCTTCACAAATTCTTGAGCCATCTGAAATTGCATCGAGTTCACGGATCCCTACTGAGCCTCCCTTTATCCCTACCATTCCGGTTCAGCCTGAGCTTTCTGATCAGCAATCAATAGTAATTTCTCCTCCGTCTCCATTGAATACATCTCGCAGACCTACTGCTCCTAGTCCTCCTGTGTCTCCTCGACAACAGATTGTCATCAATCCACCAAGAGCTATGGCTGCTCGTTTTGCACCTCTTGTGTTACCACAACAGTTGAATGATATGCCCGCAGACTATCAGAGCAAGATCCCAACATTTGATGGCACTCCACAGAGTCTTCCTGCACAACAGCATGTAGACAATATGGCAGATTTCTTTGATCGTTTCGAGATTGATGAAGAGAATGTGAGTATGAGGCTTTTTGTGCAAACTTTTGGAGGAGAGGTAAGAAAATGGTTTAGAGCCTTGCCGCAAAGAAGCATCACTACATTGGCAGAACTCCAGAGGCAGTTTTTAGATCGATGGGAGATGAAAAAGGATCCGCTGCAGATTACTTTAGAATATACAAACCTCAAACGTAATCCTGGTGAGTCTGTTCAGGATTATATCATTAGATTCAATACGGTGTATAATGCTATTCCAGATGACTTGAGACCGTCTAAAAAGTCTGCTCTCCTTAAATTCCCGGATGGCTTTGATCCGGAGATGGCTTATTCCCTTCGTGACAGAGATCCACCTACTTTAGAAGATATGCAGAAGGTCGCTGTTAGTGTTGAGGCAAATCTGAATGATAAAAGAGCACGGTTGAAAGCGGAGAAAAGAGTGACAATAAAGGAAGAGCCTTCCACATCTATATCAGAACAACACTTGGCTCGTGAGTTGGAAAAGGTTTTAAAAAGAATGAATCTCGACAAATCAGAAACACAGTTTCAAAATCCAAATTTCCGTGGCCAGCAGCAGCCACAATTCAGAATTAAGCAGCGTGAACAAAGAGCTCAAGAGCCAGCAGCCCAACAGCAGATTAAGACCCCTCTTTTGCAGAATTTTGTGAGTCATGATTCCGATGATGATGATGATGTGTCAGGTGAGCAAATCAATTTCTTCACTCCCGATGATTTGCCTATCTATATCACTGAGGATGAAGAATATGGAGAAAGTTCAGTTGTTCAGAAAGATGAGGATTTCATCCTAACAAATGATGCAGATTTAGAGGAAGAGTCGGATGAATACCAAAAGGGATATATGAATGCATTGACTGCCCAGCAGAAACAATATTCATTGAGAAATCGAGATGTGCCCATAAATCCCATTCAGAAAAGAAAAGAAGCTTCAGCACCGAAGACAGATTCACCGATACCACAAAAGAGAGGAAAACAAACAATCGACCCTGCAGCAAGTAAAGTATCATCAGCAGAGAAGGTAAATCAGTCAAACATAGTGAAAGACAAGGCTGAAAAGAAGGAAGTTCCAGTCAAAGAGGTTGAGAAAGTTTCAGCATTTAGTTTGGAAAATGAGATTTCCAAACTGAAAATATCTATTCCTTTGACGGAAATTATGAAGAACAGCAGCTACCGTAGTCAAGTCTCCAAAATTCTGAACTTTGATCCAATGATTGACACAGTAAATGTTGAGGATGATCAGCCGGAATTGATTTTTGGGCCTACATTAAATGGTGAGTCTCCTGACAGTAATGTTCCTCCTTTTTACATCAGTTTGAGGCTGCATGAATATATATTGCACAATGCTATGCTCGATTCGGGTGCTTCGCACAATTTGATGCCAAAGGCAATCATGGAAAAGTTGGGATTAGACATTACAAGAGAGTATCATGATTTGTATTCATTCGATTCCAGCCGGGTAAAGTGTATAGGACTCATCAAAGATTTGGTGGTAAGTTTAGATCAAATTCCAGCGAAGAATGTTTTGATGGATGTGGTGGTTGCCGACATTCCTCCACGGTTCGGGATGCTCCTTGCAAGATCTTGGGGAGCAAAGTTGAAAGGTACACTTCAGTTAGATTTCTCTTATGCTACAATTCCAGTCTTCGGTCAAATGAGAAAGTTATATCGAGAGCAGAAGATGAAATACATGATAACTAGCAAAGAGAAGCCAATCAATCATCCTGTGAATTATGTACATACTGATTTAGAGTCGTTTGTGTTGCTTGCTGATAGTTTTAATGATATAGAAAGTCAATTAGTTCAGGAAGAAGACATACCAGAAATAAATGAGAATTTTAGAGAAGTTTTGCAAAAAGAAAGAAGAGAAAAACAAGCTGTGTTGGAGCAATCAGCTGAAGACAATGGGCAGCAAACAGGAAAAACAGAGGCGGCACAGTTTCAGCATTTAGAGGACGATGAAGATGGCCTTTGGACCATGGATTTTGATGGTGCAGTGGGCAGCGATGGTGCTGGGATTGGTGTGTGGATTCGTAGTCCATTTTCCGCTCCTGATAGAGTTCCGAGCAATGTGAGAGTGTGTTCTTACAAGCTTGCATTTGACTGTTCTAATAATGAAGCAGAATACGAGGCTCTTATTGTTGGCCTTAATATTCTTAAGAAGCTGAAAGCGAAGAGGATTGCAGTATATGGTGATTCAGAATTAGTGATAAAGAAAGTTAAAGGTGAGTTTCAGGCTAAGCATCCTCGCATGAGGGCTTACCGAAATGCAGTTTTGGATATTCTGAAATTATTTTCTGATCATACTTTGACATGTGTGCCCCGCATACAAAATGGTGTTGCTGATGGACTTGCTAAGGCAGCAAGCAATCTTAAGATTCCAATGAATTCCAACAACAAGTTTGAGATACATGTGAAACACCGGCCCACTGTTCCAGACAATCAGCGATGTTGGCAAGTCTTTGAGGATGATGAGGAGATTAGTGAATTTCTGCAGAATAAGGGTAAGTTTAAAGATACCTCTATAGATACAGAATTTGATGATGGTAGTGATGACATACAGATAAACCAAATGGATGTGCTGCAACTTAAGGATAACATCATTCCTAAGGGATTGATTCCTTTGGAAGAGTTGTTTGATCAAGATGATGTAGCCCGCAAACCGACATTGAGGCCAACAGAAAAAGGTGTCGAAGAGGTAAATATTGGGACAGCTAAGAATCCCAAGATGGTAAAATTGTCAAAGTCATTGTCACCAAAGGTAAAGGCAGAATATGTGAAATTGTTGTCTTCATTTTCTGATGCGTTTGCATGGGATTATTCAGATCTTAAAACATATGATACCAACATCATTCAGCATACTATTCCCATCAAACCAAATCAGAAGCCTTTTCGTCAAAAGTTGAGGAGGATCAATCCAAAGCTGCTACCATCAATCGAAAAAGAGGTAAATAGGTTGTATAAGTCAGGAATCATTGTGCCTATTCGATTTTCAGATTGGATATCAAACTTGGTGCCCGTGAGAAAGAAGACAGGTGAGATCCGTTTATGTATTGACTTCAGAAATCTGAATAAGGTATCATTAAAGGATAATTATCCACTGCCAAAAATGGATCATATATTGCAGAGAGTAGTTGGAGCATCAAGGATGTCACTACTCGACGGATACTCAGGTTATAATCAGATTTTAGTGCAGGAAGATGATCGTGACAAGACTGCGTTCACCACTCCTTGGGGAACATTTCATTATGCAAAGATGCTGTTTGGTTTAAAGAATGCAGGCGCTACCTTTCAGCGTGCAATGGACATGGCTTTTGCCAACGAGAAAGATGTGTTTTTGGTTGTTTACCTTGATAATTTAACTGTGTTTTCCAATTCTGATGAGGAACATTTATATCATTTGAAAATTGTTTTCCAGAAGTGCAGAAAATATGGCATTTCGCTGAATCCGAAAAAGAGCCTTTTCGCCATGGATGAAGGAAAGCTCCTTGGCCACATCATATCGAAAGATGACATTCGAGTTGATCCTGCACGTGTTGAAGCCATACAGCAGATTGAACAGCCCCGGAACAAGAAAGAAATACAGTCATTTAATGGTAAAATGAATTTTCTGCGTCGTTTCATTCCAAATCTTGCAGAACACCTTAGAGAAATCACGAACATGATGAAAAAGGACAGTCAGGTAAGGTGGACAGAAGAGGCGGTAAAGTCATTCAATTTGGTAAAGATAGCTCTTTCCTCAGCCCCTATTTTAATCAGCCCAGATTACGCACAGGACTTCATTTTATTTTCTTTTGCTTCTGAGCACACATTGGCAGCTGTTTTGATGCAAAAAAGGAACGGAGTTGAGAAGCCCATTGCTTTCTTCAGTCGGATCATAAGAGATGGAGCATTGAAGTACAATATCATTGAGAAACAAGCACTTGCGCTTGTAAAGGCTTTGAAAGACTTCCGTGTGTACATATTGCATTCCCATATTATAGCATATGTTCCTAACGCAGCAGTTAAAGATGTTTTGGTACAGGCAGATCCAGAGGGAAGAAGAGGTAAGTGGATCGCTGCGTTGTTAGAATACGATGTGGAAATCAAACCAACCAAGCTGATCAAAGGACAAGGACTCGCCAAGCTCATGGCTGAAACAAATCTGCATGCTCTAGACATAAATCTGATTGCTGCCATGTCTGATGAAGATGAGAAAAGTACGTCAGTTCAGGTATCCGATATTTTTGTTTCTTCCCCTTGGTATGCTGACATTTTATATGTGCTTCAGAATTTGTCTACACCGTCCGGGATGCCTAGAAATAAGAGTAGAAAATTGAAATTAAGAGCTGCTAAATTCTGCATTCTGAATTCTGCATTATATTGGAAAGACCCTGGAGGTATGTTGTTGAATTGTTTGGTAGAGGAGGAAGCTCAAAGAGTTTTGGAGGATTTTCACAAAGGTGATTGTGGAGGTCATTTTTTTTGGAAGACCACAGCGAATAAGATTCTAAGGGCAGGGTATTATTGGCCTTCTTTGTTTTCTGATGTGTTCAAGGCTGTTAAAAATTGTCATGAGTGTCAAATTTTCGAAGGGAAGCAGAAACTACAGCCTTTGCCTCTAAAACCAATTGAAGTTAGTGCACCATTCCAGCAGTGGGGATTGGATTTTATCGGGGAAATCCACCCAGCATCTTCCGGACAGCATAGATGGATATTGACAGCTACGGACTACTTCACGAAGTGGATTGAGGCGATTCCCACTCGACAGGCCACGGATGCGGTAATTATTTCTTTTCTTGAAAACAATATTCTGTCACGTTTTGGCTGTCCTAGTAAAATAATCACAGATAATGCAGCAGCCTTTAAGTCTAAGAGGATGGTTGATTTTTGCTTTAAGTACAATATTACCTTGGGACATTCGACCGCCTACCATCCGCAAGGAAATGGTTTGGCGGAATCTTCAAATAAATCCTTGGTAAATATCATTAAGAAATTGCTGGAAATCAACAAAAAGGCCTGGCACAAGAAGTTAGTGAATGCATTGTGGGCTGATAGGGTAAGTCAGAAAAAGTCTATTGGCATGTCTCCTTTCGAGTTGGTGTATGGGACGGATACAATTTTTCCTACTTCACTTGCTGTCCCGGTGGTCAAATTGCTTCAGGAGGCTGGAAGTGAAGAAGATCCTATGCAGCGGAGGATTAATCAGATGATTCATTTACAACAGACACGAGAGGAGGTATTTCAAAATACTTTCAAGTTGCAGGAGCGCATAAAGAAGATCTATGACAGAAAGGCGAAAGCAGATAAGTTTCAGTTGGATGAGGTAGTTTTGAAATGGGATGCTCGGAATGAAGATAAGGGAAAGCACGGCAAATTTGAAAATCTATGGAAGGGTCCTTTTAAGATTGCAGCGTATCGGGGTCAGAATGCATTTCTTCTCAAAGAAATGAATGGAGATGATTGTCCTGGAGGACCGATCAATGGTCGGTTGCTGAAGCGCTATTATTTCTGAGTACTTGCTGCTGATCTCATTGTCATTGTATATATCATTTTACTTTTGTTTCGTTGCAAGTGTGCACCGATCTCTCATTTTCAGTCTGGGGCCCGGAGCGAAGGCTATAATTCTGGAGATAGAGGTTGGTTGGTTTGAAATTGTCAAGTTAGTTTTATCAGTCTTCTAGTTTTAGAGTCATGTCAGTTTGGGTCAGGTCAGTTTTGGTCAAATTGCAGTCCGTCGTTAGTCAAATCTGCAGTCAATAAAATTGTCCAAAGTTTGTTTATCAGTTGAAATAATGATTCCATCGCCCAATGGATGAGAGGCACTGTCTGACTCCCCCAGAGATCTGCCGTTCTTGGCATCTCCATGGAGCCACCATCCCCATTGGAGCCAATGTTAGAGTCGGCCCTTACAGCCCTCCGTCAGTGATCGTCTCGTCTTTTGCATATTCATTTTTAGGTGTCTCGCTTGTTCCACTTCGTTGCATTTCACTAGGAACATGCCATAGAACTGACGAAGGGGTCTGTCGTCTTATGTTTCCTCATGTTTACACCTGCAGTGCTATTTTAAAATTTTCCTCAAAAAATCACTCAAAATAATTGTCATTTCATTTCTGGTCATTAAAATATCAATAATTGTCTTAGGTCTTAGTGTCTAGGGTTTTTTAGTCATTTGTATACCAGTCATAAAGCCTGCAAGGTGAGGAAAAGTTCCGCATATTGTGATTTTTTGTTTTATTATCATCAGCATTTAAAAAAAAAATATTTCTAGTCCAAAACTCTGTTTTGGAACTAGAAATTGTTCATTATTATTTTTGTAATAAATTGTAATTATTCCTCCAAGAAGACATTGTCAAAAGCAGACCCCTGGTCTTTGCCTTAGCTAAATAGCCATATCCCTGCAAAAAGACAGCAAAATCATCAAAATCGACTTCAGAAAATCCAAAAGAAGATTGTATTTAAAAAGCCAAAAGTGAAATTACAAAAACATTGTAATATGGGTTTTCAATTAGATTTGAAACAAAATCTGATTGTGAAGATATTTGTATCATATATAAAAGCCAAGCAAGTTTCATTTGCACCAAAACTACAACACCCAAATCGTGTTTTGGAGATTGGAGGTCGATTTCAAAGTTTTAAGCTGCGTGGACAGAGTTTTGGGGCTCGAGTGACCCACCTGGGCGCGAGCGACCCACCTGGGCAGAGCGACCCACGTAGGTCATTTCCGCAGTGGGAAGTTGTAAAGGGAGCGACCCACCTGGGCCGAGCGACCCACGCAGGAGGTGAGCGACCCACGCAAACACAGAAGTTCGAAAATTCATTTTGAGCGCCCAGTCTTGCTTGGGATCGATTCATCGGCCTTCAAACAGGTTTCTAGCAATTGCTTGATGTTTTTGAATGCATTGGTGGCATCGTTGGTGGTTGCAAACATTTCAAATGGAGGATTTAAACATCACAGTCATAGCAATATCGTTTTCAGGGTTTTGAAATGAAAATCTATGGTTGCATGAGTTTTCTTTTTATCTTATATCAGTGACACATCCAGCCTTGCATATAATATCAAAACCATATTTCTCTCATGCCCATTATGCCATTGTGACCATTGCTATTATTATACCATGTTTAAAACCTTTGTTCCATGGTGACTGTGGTTGTATTATGTCTCACTGCCCAATGCAAAAACATTCTCATGACTTTGTTTCAAACTGCCCATTGACACCTTTGTTGTTATTACTCATAGACAAATACATTCTATTGATGCCATGCTCTCCTTTGATAAGATTTGTTCGATATTTTGAAAGTTGCCCGCTCCCTTTGATCAAAGTTTCACTTGCATTTAAACACAGAGATTGTGACTCTTTTCCAATCCATCTAAAACAGAGATTTTATCCATGGTTTGTTTCCTTATGGTGCTTTGACGGTGGGAATATTGGTTGGGTGTTGAGACATACATCCTAACTTTGTTTTCACTGCTTTCATATCAGTATACACCATTGCCAAAAGCTTGGTCAGAGCCATGTTGGAGACAGAGTCAGAATATGAGCCAGGGTCAGGCAGTGATTCGGTGACTGAAGGTAATGTGCCACGGGGGTCCCGCAGAGATCATAGAAGTGGTGATCATCGCAGAGAGGAGCCTACTTCTTTGGCTCGGTTGCAGGCATGTCCATTAGCTATGGATTGTTTCCGATATTTGTCATGTTTCAGATTTTGTGAGATGGTTGCACAAACTCGGCCTCATCGTGAATTGGCCCGTTTGTTTGTTCTACATTTACGGGATGGCCGGGTAAGTCTTGCCAGGGTTGATTTCATTGTGTCACCCTTGACTATTGCTCAAGCCACTGGTATACCAAATATGGGTGAGGAATGGAACAAGGGTCAGCATTTAGAGAAATTTCACTATGAGCCATATATTAAAACTGGATATATGGGTTACTTGAGCAGAGTTTTTCCATTCAGATTCTTGAGAGATGAGTATGCACCGCTGATGAAGCTCATCATTTAGTATTTTAGTTGTGAGGGCAGGTATGCTCGTCTTTTCGCGTACCATATTCGTTTGTTGATGCACTTCACAAGGGTACGTATGATGAATATCCCGTATTTCATATACCGCAACATAGAGAGGATGGTGATGTTTGTGCAGAAGAAGACGAGCCCAGTGCAGCATTACAGGAGTATATATCATTTCGCTTTGATCAAGATCATGGTGTCACTTCAGTTGTCAGAGCAGGGCATCACATGGGAGGATTTCATTTCTAGAGACTTTTTCAGAGTGCCACAACCGCTTCTCGAGACAGTTCATGATGCAGGAGAGCCTTCACACCAGCCGGACATACTTGAGGTTGAGCATATCAGCACTCCTTTGGTTCATACATATCAGCTAGGCCACAGGGCCTTATTTGCAGCGACACAGCGAGTATTATCTCCACGTGAAGTGGAAGGGGTCTTGCCGACTTCATCGACACGGCGAGTATTATCTCCACATGATGTGGAAGGGGTTTCGCCTTCTTCTTCAGTGCAGGTACAGGTACAGGACAGGGGCAAGAGGCCCATGCATGATGAAGGCCCATCAGGAGGCTGGGACACAGATTTGACAGTCATTGATGTTGATACGAGCTCCCCTAGCTCGAAGCTGAGTGAAGTCATCCAGGAGCAAAGGGCCGAGAATGACCAGCTGAAAGACCAATTGCAGAAGGCTCAGTGGGTGATTAACTATTTGGAGCAGCGCAACAAACAGCTTGAGGATGAGCTCACATTTTATGAGGTGCGCCAAATCCGTGAGGACAGACAGTGGAATCGAAAGAGACTCGGTGACATGACACCAGCTGACAGAGATACTGTACTCACGCGGGTGAATATACATCTGGAGAAGTTGTTGGCGAAGGCCAATCGAGACAAAGACATGCTTCGCCACATGAAAGGCCATTATTGGGCTCGCATGCATGTTTGCAAAGCGAGAATGAAGATCATGAAGAGGAGGTTGCGCAAGGCACTTAGACGGCGAAAAAGGCCTAATCCACTTCGGATTTTGGCCGAGGCTTCATTGACTGGGCAGGACACATGATGGAGGACCTCCGCTCCGAATTTGGGCAAATTCGGAGAAAATTTTGTCATTTTCAAATTTTTGGGTAAAAAAAAAACAGGTTTTGCAGTTACGTGGGTCGCGCGCTCATGCGCTCACTTTTTTTTGGGACACTTGCTGGAGGAAATTTTTACATTTTTGGATTTTTCATGGTTAATTATGCATCCTCTGAAGTCAATTTAGCATTTCATCAAAATATGGATGGTCAAAAAGCTCAAAAACACCATGAAAACCACCTTGCTGCCACCTTTTGCACCAGCAGGGAGTACCTCTGGGAGAATGAGGGTTTGGAGGGTGAAATGAGCTCCAAATTCCGAAATTCCACTTGGGTTGGAAAGTAGACATCCAGGGCTTTCCAACGAGCTATCATGAGCTCAATTTGGATGCCGGGAAGTACCTAAAATTCAGCCTGGAACATGAGCGACCCACACGGCTCAGGAGCGACCCACTTGAAATTTTTCCTGAATTTTCAGCTGCCAGCTCAGTTTTTCGCCTAGTATGGACCAGTTTTGCTTATGGATAGAATTTTTTGGTTTTATGATGTAAATTCATGTTTGGCATGTAACTTTGGCTTATTTTTATCTCTTCTAGAAGATTCACTCTCAAATGAGTAAAAAATCATGTAATGGATCAGTTTCCACTCTTTTAGAGGCAAGTTGTTAGCTGCCTAGATTGTAGTTCCATGATTAGAATTGGTTGAAACTGATCCTTGAAGAGGGAATTCGACCCCTAGAGGTGGGGAAAGGTGTTAGAGTGATCTATGTATTGTAATTTCTCAATCATTTTCAGAGGTTGGAGAAGTTGGACTCTTGGGATACTTTTGATATCATTGTACATACTTTTCATATTTTGGCTAAGGAAAGATCAGGGGTTTTGCGGCACTTGTTGGGATCCTTGTGGTGTTCTGTTCTTGATGGTGTTTCTTCTTTGTTTACTGTAAGTTTATTCATGTTTAATGTATGCCATCCTTTTATTATGCTTCTGAACTAAATTGAATGAGTGAATAAGGTTGAATCCATTGTTTACAGTGCTTGGCCTTTGAATTCGGTTAGTTCTATATGTTTTCAGCTGTTTGGAGAGGATCCAAGTTCTTCTTTGCCCTCTTCAGCTCCTCGTCGGTCTAATCTATCCATATATCCAATTTAAAGCATCAAGATCATCACCTACCTCGCCCCAGCTTGAACTCTACAAAGGTCTGACCTTATCCCCGGACCCAAAATTTGTTTTCCCATTACTCCAGCGAAAACCCAAAAAACCAAAAAACAAACATTCTTATCTCTTTACTAGCCTAAAATCAGTTCCTATTGTAAGTCATCTCGCATCCTACTTGCTTATTATCTCGAGATTGACAGAGAGAGCCCTCTCCTGTCCTCGTAGGGCTAGCTACGAGGCTGAGCGTGGTTTGATGTAGCCTTGAGTTTTACTTCATTTCAGCCTGAGGTAGATTTGAGTGCTAACAGAACCTTCGTATAAAAAGAGTTATAGAAAAAATTCCACGATGACTTGTTTGGAGCAGTGAAACCCTAGAATCCAAACCTCTGATACCAAATGTTATGAAATGAGCTCCAAAAATAGAAGAAAAGAGAGATCAACGCCTTAGAAATATCCACTTCAAGGGGGAAACCTCTAATACATTACATAAATGAACAATTATTGGATGATACAAATGACAAAACCTCCTCTCTATATATAGGAGTCCATGGGGCGACAATGTAATCCTAGTGGGGCCAAATCCTAGCCGACCTAACAATAATAATGTAAGGGCACAATAATAACAATATGGAGGTTACAAGGGTACAACAATAACAATAAGGGGGTTACACTAACAACAATAAGGGAGTATACTAGTAATATAAGGACCTAACATTCTTGGTCCAAGAAGTAATACATTCAGGAAACATAAGGAAGGATAAATGTGTGTTCATCAAAATTTATATGGAAAATGAATTCAACTATGTCAATCAGGACTTTATATTAAAAGTGCTATCTCATTTTGGCTTTGATGAAAAATTTATGAAATGGTTGGAGGTTTGTATCTCCTCCCCTTGGGTCTCCCACTTGGTGAATGACCACTTGGTATTTTTTAAAGCCTCAAGAGGGCTTCATCAAGTGCTCCCCTTGTCACCTTTCCTCTACATCTTGATGGTAGAATCATTAAGCATATGTTTTGAATATGGACAAGGAAATGACATCCTTCTAGTATATTATATGTTTTAGGCATCAAGAGTATAAATCAATGCTAATTTGAAAATGATACCCTCTTCTTGGGAGGATCCTCATTAATTATTGCAGAGTGCTTCAAGTAGGTTCTAGATCAATATCTATTGGATAATGAGGTTTTATCAATCATAAAAAATCACAGATCCATTATTGGAATATTAACCCCCTTCTTCGGAAAAAATTGAATCTCCTTCTTAAGGTTCATCAAATATTCTCTTGGAAAGATTTCATATTTTTGGGCATTCCGATATATTTTAAATCCAATTATTCACAATATTGGTCAGGAATTATTGCTAAATTCAAGTCCAAGCTACCATAGTGGGGAGGAATTTGGTTCAAAATTAGTTGGGTGCCAAGTTCTTATGAAAGTGGTATTATCAATTTTTCTGCTTTACTAGTTAACAATTTTCCTAGTGTCAATTAGGACTCCTTGAAAACTAGCTAAAATTATGAGGAAATGTTTATGGGAGGATGGTACTCAGAACCATAAAAAATTTCATCTCATAAAATGACTTGTGATAAAATCCCAAAAGCCTCATGGTGGCCTAGGGACCTAAGATCCCTCCTTTATGAATCACTACAAGGAAGCTACCCTCTAGAGGATGTTTTTGAGGAACCCCTTATAAAAATAGCCTAGATATGCATTTGTAGCGGAGATTCCTAGAGGAGGTTGGCAGGTGGAGGTTTTTCCGGATGTTTTTTGTCTGGTGCATTTCTCATCCTACACTGCACTGGTGCATTCGACTAGAAAAGCACTGGTGCATACTATAAATTGGCACATCGAGACATTGTGCTCTTCATCCAAACCCACCTGGTGCGTTTAATTATTGTAGCGCACTGTTGCGCTATACAGATTCAGGCCCGGTGCGCCTCAAAAACCTGCGCATCGGAACAGGGTTAGAAAAAAAATTACGGCAAAAAAATCACATTTTCACTTCTTCAGTGCTCTAGAGTGCTCAAGCACCCATGCAAATTTCCCTTGTGTGAGGCGCCCTGCCATTGGTGCTCCCATTGCATGCACTGTTGCAGTCCATTTCCCACCATCTCGATTTCGAATTTTGGAAAATGGTGGGAAAATTTAATTGTGCAAATTCTTCAACCAATATGCCTCCTCGACGCCCAAATGTACATGTATTTTACTTTTTTTCTCCATAATTAAACTTTTTAGCGGATTAGATTTCTAAAAAAACTTAAAATTTACCCTTTAAAAAGAAAAACTAAAAACATTTCCCACACAGTGCACTCGAGCGGTTCAGCTCGCACTGGTTCATGGTGCTTCCTGTAAATTTATAGGTCACGCCACGACTGGTGCTAACGGTAACCGCATCGGCTCTGGTGCGGTACCGAAACGACACACCGTGTTTTAAAAAAATTACATAAATGGTGATGTGGTCGGTTAACTGGCCTCACCATTGACTATGTCCAAGTTCAGGAGGGCAATGAGCTGACCAAACTATCCACCCCGGACCATTGACCATGTACTGATGTCAAGAGGGAGGCACACTGACTAAGATAAATGCCCCGAGGCGCATATTTTGGTCAGCGCACTGCCCTCCCGATACTGGTACATAGTTAATGGTGCGGTCCATTAAACCACCACACCATTGACCATGTAATGATTCCAGGAGGGCGGTGCGTTGACGAAACTATCTGCCCGAGGGCGAGTAATTTGGTCAGTGCACCGCCCTCCTAAACTTGTACATAGTCAACAGTGCGATCGGTTAAACGACCGCATCGTTGACCGTTAACTAATGTTTGATGGTGTGTTGACATAATAATCTACCCTAGGATGGATAGTTTCGTCAACGCACCGCAGGAGAAATTACATTTCATGTTATGCGGTGCGCTGAAAATTTCATGGTGCACCACAGATGGTGTGCGATAAAAATAGACACATCGATGCCAGTGCATGACTGTTTTTTTGGGAGCACTGACTGTTTATTTAGTTTTAATTATATATATATATATGTGTGTGTGTGTGTGTGTGTGTGTGTGTGTGTGTGTGTGTGTGTGTGTGTAAATATGTGTCTCATTTAATAAAAAAATTGTATTTAATATGTGAATCATTTGGCGACGTCAAAGGAGAGAAGAGAGGGAAAAACAGGAACATATGGTGTACCAGTATAACATGGTTCACCTATGGGAGGCACAAGTGAGGGAGAGACTTATGTAACCTCACCCTATTACGGCAGCCACCCAGGTGCTCCTAAGGGAGGTAGGCCTCCTCAAGTTCTATGAGGAGGCTACATCCCTGAAGGGCCATAATGGGTTATTGCAACAATTTATTTTCAGGTGGAATTCCCACCAATAGGCTTTCTAGGTTGGTTCTAACCAGTGGTATGTGCCCACTAAGAAGGACATGTATTTAACTACTAGCCTATCTAGGAGACGGTGAGATTTTCCCTCGTTCCCAGAGGTCCCCATCGGGTATGCAGTAGGGACTCAACTGGTGTACTCCCAGAGATACATTAGTGCTGATATATTATCTCCTGCATATTTTCAGGTCTCTGGTGGTCAGTTACGTATTGCTTCTTTTGTTGGAGAGGAGGTGAGGTGCCTCTCACTACTATTATCAACCATTGCACACCATACCAGTGACGGGAAACGCATTAGTTTCCCGCTTTTATTTTATGTTGATTCTTTATTACAGGCGCCACGACTTGTGAGGTGGTCTACGATTTTTTTGTGGTAGTTCTGTACAAATTTATATAGATGTCGTTCTCGGGCACAAGGGAGGGTGATCTTCCCTTTTGCTTCAGAGCTATTTTTGTTTATTTTTTGAGAGGTTTATAGAGACGAGGCCTACATTTTTTGGGCAACCTCATAGGCCGATGCTGCATGTATGGATGCAAATGTGGGGCTAGATGATGCCCAAGAGGGGCGAGTCTGACTTTTCCACGAGGATATCTCATGATGCAATGGAGTTTCTATCTAGTGTTGATGAGCACACCTTCCTTTTGGTCCCATGTCTGTATGCTGGTTTGGATTGGCAAGGGTGTGCCAACATCCTCTTCACAATTGATGAGTCGTCGAATGAGAGAGGTAATATTAGTGTTTTCTTTAAATTTATTCTAACATGTTCTTTAACTTATTTTATTAAATTGTTTACTGAAATTGTCTAATTATTGTTGTGTACTTATATATATTTTGTAGATATTGGGTCATTTGATGGCTTTAAGATGCCATCGCCACCAAATGATCTAGGTGTGGATCCCACTGATGATTAGGAGATGGTAGATGCGGAGGATCAAGTCGGTGATAGACTTGGTCCTCATGATCATGCACAGGTACCAGCAGGTGTGAGGCATAGGCCTGACACTAGATTTAGGATGGAATTGGGTGACCAACTCTGTCGACTCCTAGTGGAGGAGGGATTCAAGATGACCACTATCAAAGAGATACAGGTTGATGATAGGCTAACAACGATATGGAGAGGCATGCCACGTGATATGTGGACCCTTATGTGACATGTCGTTGGAGCTACCATCTTAGTGACACAGTTGAGGAGGGTCGTTCGACGTAGGCGTGGGGGAGATGCAGTACATTGACAGTCAAGTAGTGCATCATCTAATGATCACAATCAGGGGAGTGATCATCGTTCAGCTAGTATTCCACCTCCTCCTCTACCTCGCGCCAGACATGAGAAACGTGTAGCATCCAACAATCATGATAATGAGTAGGCTGGACCATCCACGTCGAGTCATCATGAGCAGCATGCAACATCCAGAAATCATGATCATAAGCATGCTGGATCGTCCACGTCGAGTCATCATGAGTAGACAGTTGGTCCTGATCATCATGAGGCACCCCCAGATTAGCAGACACGTGATGATCGAAATCTATCTCAGCATGTCGAGCATGCACCACTGAGTGAGCAGACCTCGACTAGTACTACTATTGATGTACCACCAGTTGATAGTTGACATTTATATGCACTTCTATTACAGTTGCATATATTTGACATTATATATATATATATATATATATATATATATATATATATATATATATATATATATATATATATATATATATATATATATATATATATATATATATATATATGGTTTATCATGTATTTTATGTTCACGTTGCAGTTGTACTTAATTTACATGTTGGTGTTCATCATGATGTGTATATTGTTTTCATGTTACATATGTTCATTTAATATGCAGCTTGTCGATAGATGTGTATGTGATAGTAGTTATTTGACATGAGATGTATATTTGATGTTTGGGTTGTGATGATGTTATACAATGTTTGTGTTTTGTTAGATTATCATGATCACAATGATTAGATGATGTTAGTGAATTTGAATGTGTTTTTTAGTCGAATATGATGTTTGTACGACGGTTATCATGATCGTGATGTTTATTTTTAATATTAAACCATGATATTTATTAAATATTATGTCGTGATTGTAATTGAAATTTCATTTTTAACTGTATGTAAAATTGTAAAATTGTAATTGTATTTCTAATTGTAATTGTATGTAAAATATTTGTAAAAATTTAATTGTAATTGTAATATTTAATCTATTGTGAAATTATTGTAATTGTAATTTTAATTGTAATTGTATATATGTAAAATTGTAAAATTGTAATTGTAATTGTATGTAAAATTCTAAAATTGTAATTGTAATTGTATGACGTAAAATATTTGTAAACTTTTAATTGCATTAATGTGAAATGATTGTAATTGTAAAATTGTAAATATTGTAATTGTAATTGTATGTAAAATTCTAAAATTGTAATTTTAAATATTGCAATTTTAATTTGAATTGTAATTGTATGTGAAATTGTAAAATTGTAATTGTAATTGTAATTGTATGTAAAATATTTGTAAAATTTTAGTTGTATTAATGTGAAATGATATTTTAATTGTAATTATATGTAAAATTGTAAAATTGTAATTGTAATTGTAATTGCATGTAAAATTCTAAAATTGTAACTGTAAATAGTGTAATTTTAATTTTAATTGTAATTGTATGTGAAATTGTAAAATTGTAATTGTAATTGTAATTGTATGTAAACTATTTGTAAAATTTTAATTGTGTTAATGTGAAGTGATTGTAATTGTATATATTAAAGCTGTAAAATTGTAATTGTAATTGTATGTATTGTCATCATTCATTTTTATTAAAATTTTTAAATTTGTAAAATTATAAATTAACTGTCAATTTTGAACCATAGCTACCGTAAGTAAAATGTATACCGTAAATATTGTTAAATTACCATAATTATAAAATTGTAAATTTGTATGAATATAAATAATTGTAAAATAATAAATGTAGAATAATATGATTTTTTTTAACATAATAAAGTCTAGAAAATAATGCAAATAAATCATGTACTTTAGAATTATCATTATTTTATTATGATATTACATACCAAAAAAAAAAAATTGTATATAGTATGCCATTGTTTTAGATATCAACATAATTGCAAATTAACGATTTTAACATTAACAGAATGAAAATTACCATTTAATTCAAAATATATGTTATAACATTTCGAAAAAAAGAGTCTTAGTTATAAGGTAATTAAGTCCTCTTCTTTATAAAAACCCATCTTAAAAGGTATAAATGATGAAATAAAACATGTACCATATCACTCTTGGTTCTTATGATCACCCTCATTATCTTCCATCTCGCTTGGCATGATAACACTATTGTTTTCAAAAATATGTTTTGATCTAGGGCCATGTCTCAATAAGAACCACCAATCCCTACCCAACACACCTAGGTTAAAAAACACTTGGTTGCAGTGTTTGCGGAAAACATAGGGCTCCTTAGCTTCATCCCACATCTTTCTAGAGTTGATACATATTAGCCTACTATCGTGATCTTCCTTTACATTATTCTGATCAAAGGTGTTCCACCACTTTCACCTAAAAATAACACATTGGAAAGAAGATAAATCCACGTCAATGATCTCTTGTATCTTTCCGACGTAGCCTAACGTTTGATCACAGTGGCTATATCGACTAGATTGATTGAACTCAACTTCAACTCCACAGTCTTTTGTCATGTGTCCATCATCGACATTTTTTTTGTGAAAATGGTGTCCATATGCCCACATAGATGGGAACAAATCAACCTATAAATAGTTAAATAATCATCGTGTCATGTGTCTTATAATAACCCAACAGTTAAAATATGAAATATAGAGGTAATTACATTTCAAAGGTACATTATTAAGTTTAAAATGTACATAAATATATTATTACCGAGTGGGTGCACCCAATCCCTATGTTTAGTGCATCCTCTTCATCACGCAGGTAATGACTGGTTGCACCATATTTCTCTCTGACTTGGTTAGCAACCCCATAGTTGGGGCATATTTTTGGCATATTTTCTTTTAAACTATCAGGATAAAGCACACTTCTACCATTCAACCGTCTGAATTATTTCCTGTCACTATCCCATTTCATCTTCTTTTGTTCACACAATGTGACCCATGGCTGTGTCGCTTTGGAATTCTAAATAATGAACTTATTGATTTCTTCAATTTCTGCATTCGCTGATGAAATCAAACTGACATATAGTAGAAATGAGATAAAAATATACATTATATTAGAGTTTAACATGAACATTTACTTTTTGTAAAATTGACAAATTATAAGTCACTTACTCTTTATCAAGCACCTTTTTCCATTCGTTTGGAGCATCTCCCCTTCTCTTTTGTCTTCATCCCTTTCATTGTCCCAAATCACCACACTTGGTGTTTTGTCGATTAGCTTAATGTACTCATTGGCATAATATAAAGACTCATACAATATGTACCCCTATGCCATAAACCCCTCAGGTTTTTCTCTTTGTCGAACAAAACCTTTCAATTTCTACATGTACCTCTCTAAGAATAAAATCCAACGACAAGAAACCACCCCAACTAATTCAACCTCATCTACTAGGTGGATTAGAAGATGAACATGCAAGTCCATGAAACTCGTTGACAATTCCTTCTCAAACATACAAACAATCTTTACTATCTCTTGACCACGTGATTTACCCTTCTTTTTTTATTTATCATACTCGTTATGCCCACATTTCAACATATATCTTTGTCTACATATTCTCCTCTGTATATAATACAATAATTTGGACATGCATGATACGATATGTACTCAATACCCAACATTTTCAGCAATTTCTTTGCCTCTTCGCAGCTACTGGGAAAGACATTATCACTCGGAAAAACCTTATCCTTGAATAATCTGTAGTTGGTGAACATGGACAATATTAAATGTACATTAATGTCAATATAATTATTAACATTCATAAAATTGACCATTTTTAATGTTCATTGTGTGATTACATTTCTCAAAATATAAGGGAGGAATTTATGGGAACTTACCTGAAAATTTCCGAGAAACATGCATTTGACAAGTCAAAGTTTTCTTTCAAGTTGTACAGTAACATCTTTTTCCCCAAGTGGGTAGGCTTTGACTAAACGCCAGGTCAAAAGAGAGGGGTGGTGGAAGAAAATTTAAGGCTTTCGAAAAAGGTGTCAGTGATATGAGCATCATCCCATAGCTGATCATCGCTCTCGAATTCATCTAAAAACATTGTCTCCATGGCAATCGTATCCCTTATGTAATCATCCATACCAACCTCTATTTGATTGCCTCCATTGCCAGCTTGTGAATAACTACTATTGCTATAGTCATTCCTAATTAGTGAATCTGGACGTAGTGGGAATTGAATAGGTGGTTGATTCAACCATTCTTGGTATCATTCCTCTCTGATTTTTTCTCTTAATTCAACCTTATCTTAATTTGACATTGTCGTGGGGTGCAACGGAAGATGGTAGGTAGGTCGCTCATCATCACTAGAATCCTAATAATTAAAAAAAATATATTTTAACATGATTAGTAAAAAATCTATGATATCAATTAGTAAGCACATCAATAATGCATGATTAATTGGTTTGATGTTGAAACAATTACATTAATATACCAAACAATTATTATTACCATCATTGTCCCTGGATTGTGGCTAGAAGATGCAATATTGTTACAATAGGCAGGGTGAAGTGGTTGTCCATTTTCATCTACCAAATGTGCCTTGTGGTATGCTACTCCTGGTAAGAGCTTCTGACGTTTTGGAGCTGTTTGAATATTTTGTGCATCTGAACTCGATTTTGAATATTCATGAACCTGCAAATTTGTATACATTACAAATTGTACTAAGCTGATTCACATGGATAAAAAACATAAATTCAATTAGATAATGAAAATATAAATAAAGTTTGAAGTAAATATTACATCTCGAGATGGATAGGGAGAACTCTGCGATGGACTTTAAGAAACATTATGGAACGAGCTGGATTTTGAAGAATTTTCCATTCGATATAATTATGATATTTTCTCCCTGCATTTCAGAAAAATCAACAATAACTTTTGGTGTACACACCTAAAAGTAGTTTCGATGCCTTAAAATTGGACTTATTGTTATTGGTACTAATGTACAGATAACCACACTAGTGCATTTTAGTTACTCCGCACTGGTGTGGTGTTTTTTAATTTTTGCACCGGTGCCGAATAGTCACAAATAAAAAAATCACAACTTTATTTTCTTAAAGTGAAAAAAAACGGTAAATTGAAAAATGGGTGGAAAAATATTTTCGAAAATCTAATTTCATAAAACAATTCTTTAAATAGTAAACATTTTTCATTATTTCATTATTTTTGCAAAAATTTTCAGGGAAAGATTTGCATGAGAGCACGATAGCACTATGGAGCAGTGAAATACTTTCAAACAAAACTATTCACACAATCAGAATTCCAAACCTCCGGTGATTCAAACCCTGTAGCATAGAATTTCAAATTATCTAGTGATTAAATTTTATTTTTTTTCACATTTTCTGCAGTATTTTTTATGCAGTAAGTAAAAAATTTAAATTTACTGTTCATTTAAAAAAAATAATAATAATAAAATAAAATAAAAAAATATGTTCTTACGCTAAACCCTTGATTTTTTTTTTTCTGCCCTTGCTTCTTCTTGTTTTTGTGATTTCAGAATTAGGGATTTTCATTTTATATTTATAGGGTTTTTGTTGCTATATATATAAGCCTATGACATCTAACCCATGGGACGACTTGCATAGTCGGATCCCAATCCATGTCGACCCTTGCATGAATTTTTAAAAAATAGAAATTTTTTAATTGGTGCACCCTGTGTAAAATAGCGCACTGGTGCGTTATTTTATTACAATGCATCGTGCACGTACTATTTGATAAAAATAATTTAAAAACATATTTTTTTTAATACGTGCACCATATGTAAAATAGAGCACCGGTGCGTTATTTCATTATAGCGCCCCACGCACATAATGTTTGACAATTTTTTTTTTTTGTCTCCATTAATCGGTGCACCATTTAACATATAACGCATCGGGTCTCCTTGTTGATAGAGAGCACCATACAATAATCCCCTGTTCCATGGTGTGTTTATAAGAATATGTCACACCGTCCCCTCCACGACATCATATGCTATAAAAACTAACACTAGAGGATTTTTAATTAATTTGTCTATGTTAATCGGTGCGCTGGTTAACATATAACGCATCAATTCTCCTTGTTGACAGAGAGCACCGTACGGTGTTTCTACTGTTTTTGCGGCGCGTTTATAAGAACGCACCACACTGACGTCGGTGCGTACTTCTTGAATGCAGCGTCGTTTTCTTGTTTTTTTTTTTACCTGAAAATTTTGTGATTTATTTATAAAATATTCTAATGAATGGTATGGTACATTTTTCATATTGATAGGGAAATCACTAATAAGAGATCAAGTAACAAAAATACTGATAGCACATCGAGAAAATAAAAAAAGACAAGTTTTTTGTAAATTCTTTACAAAAATTATTATTTTTGAACTATTATGTAATTTTAACTAATATTTATTTTTTATTGTGTATCATGCAAAGCCACATAATGATGAAGCTCGATAAGATTATTTTTGATCTAGGACTAGAAGAGCGTAAAAACTTGATGGAAAATTTACAGAAGGATGAATTAGGTGAATGAAAAAATACTATCGATCCAATATTAGTTTCTTTTTTTAATTTTCATTAATAATATACTTAAAATTATTAGATAACATGTTTAAAACAATATATTAATTGACATATGTTTAATGTTCTATAGGGACCAACAACTCAGAAAAGGAATGTTTTTCAAAGAAAAAAAAATTATATAACATGCAAATGAAAACGTATTTCTTCTTAGCTCATCTGGAGTGGTGTTGGAGGTTAACGAAAGGGGGAAAAACTTTTACAAAACTTTGAGGGATCTAGTGGAACGAATCTATAGATGTTATTTCCACTTATAATATAAAAATCAATCCAATGATTCTAAGAACTAAATTTTATCTAAACTACAGGATGAGTTTCCAGAGAATTGGTCAATGAGACATGTCAAAATTTTAATAGCAAAAACGTACCAAAAAAAAAGAATGAAAAAGTAATATTCCTTTAAAAAAATTTCTAGAATTATATGTATATATTACTAGAAAGAAATCATTTATAAATATCACTAAATTGTTATATTTACTTTTCGTATATCAATATAAAAATTAAATAGTTTATTTTCATGTTACATTTTCAGGAAGATTATGAAAATCTCAAAGGATGAACGAACTAATATCAGAAATATGCCAGTAGGAATGCCCAAAAAGGTGTACAAGGAGATGGTCAAATAAATGGACATAATTGCATCGGATGATGAGCCATCTAAAAAACAATGTGTTTCAATTGTAATATGTAATCATTGAATTTTTTGATTAGGTACAATAAACAAAAAATTTAGCATTAAATATTAATTTTCAAGTATTTTCTTGTAGAAAAGAAAAGAAAATGGAACCCATTCAACACATAAAACATGACAATAAGGAAGAAAATGGTTGATATCTAAGTTTTTGAGTAATTTTTACTTCCTTATAACAACTTAACTAGATTTAATTTTTGTATATTTTAAGTTGTTTTACAACAATCATCGTTTAATATCTTAAAACAGGTGCTAACATACAAAGAAGAACTATCAGACGAATTGATTGACATTGGGTTAAATATGGGTTGTGAGTATATGTTAGCATATTAGAAATTAATTGTCGAATTTGTACACATCTATCGATCTTGTTTTACTTAGATCCATCTATAATTAATAGAACAAAAATATATTTTATATTAAATATATGATTTGTTGGGGTATAAAACTTGCTGGAAACAAAGTATGGAATTGCGCCAACAAATGAAATGTTGAAAGATGGTATGAAATTTGGTTTTGAAAGAATGTGTATAGTTCACGAGTCAATTCTTGCTATGGTACGTCATTTCTTTTTTATTTACATTGATGTATATTATTTAATATTGAAATTTTCATTATTCTCACCAATGTATATACACTCATTACAGTTTATTTTTATGTTTGTATATGGTAGGTGAATAAGAAGAAAACAATCAACACCATGAACAAAACATTCCTCAAAATAACCCAAGTCATGGAAGTAGCTCGAGTAGTGATAGCAGTTCAAGCAAAGAATGATGATCATTATGTTTGGATATCAAAGCAAGGCGTTGTGTTTTTTAAATATGTAATATCCCGTTTCGGGGATATCTCTAAAACACAGAAAACTCCAACCAGAGATTGACTGGGAGGGCATTTACCGGATATGTAGCCTCTAAAAGAGGACAAGATCTGGAGGCTATCTAGCCCTTTCTAAACTCTGTCTAGGAGCGAAAGATAGACACACCAAGTGCTATAGAAGTAGAGCACTCAAAACCAATAATAGAAAGAGAATACAGAAACTACAGCAACTACGACAACTTAACCAGAAAACATAGAGAGAAAATGTTGAGCCATTTTATTAATCTGAGAAATGTAATGAAGTACAAGAGGCGATCTTGCCCAAATCAAGTAAGGAAACACTCTTAGAAAAGAAAAAAAATGGTTTCTCTATGAACTGCGTCCTAGCTGCTGGAAAAATGCCGTGTAGCTGCTACTGCTGGAATGAACTGAAGATTAGGGGTTGATCCCCTTGCCATAATGAGCTGAAAAGCAGAAAATCTCCTCTCCTCAACAACCCAGACAAGATACGAAAACCATTCCAAGAATGGCTAACCCTAGAGATCACCAGAAACTGCCTCCCCAATGAATTACGCTGGCCTCCAAGGTACAGCGCAGTGGATGGATAGAAACATCTGAAATACTACCAGAAACTCCACCAAAACCCTCCGATGGGAAAAGGCTGACCCTCTGCTCAAAATATTGGCAAAATCACCTACAAAAACCCCAAACCGAAGCTCCTCCACAATGGACTGCATCCTCTCTCCCAGTGACTGTGCATTCTCTATAAGCGTTGGCTCCTCAACAAACCAAAACAATGAAACGACTCACAAAATACTGAAGAACAAACCTTGCCTGAGCAGGCACTCGAAGTCCCCCGGGGCTAAGGGCGAGATCTCCGACCGGAGACACTCAATGCACTAAACAGTGCTGCAGATAGGCTAAACAGCCAGCGTGCTCAAGAAGACAAAAGTCTCACTCCAAAATAATCAACTCAAGAATGATCCAAATGAGGAGGCTCCTCCATCTTTTATAACATTGGTTTCCCTCCAAAACCCGTCGAAGCTTCTCTCTCCTCCACATCCTCATCTTTATCTGCGTAGAAGCTTCTAGAGTGCACGTAGGCCTGCCTCTTCTACGTGGTGTTTGGCCCCCTTGACTCCCCTTGAGTCACAACGTTGTGCTACTAGGAGGATGTCCTATTCTACTTAAGTGAGTTAGACCCTCTTTACTCACTTTTTATTTATTTACAAACCATAGATGACAAAACTATACAAAGTTGAATATTCCAATTAGCTATCGCTAATTAGGAATATTACAAAATATTTATCTGTGAAATCACACATTTTTTTTAATGTAATGGACATAGTGTCCCAATTGAAAGACAGAGGGATACCAATAACTGTCCCATTTTGTATGAAAAAGAGTGTCTTATATATATATATATATATATATATATATATATATAATACATTTCAATTTATTCTATTGTGTTATCCATTGTCGCTGTGAAATGTAACACTAATGATTAAATATTATAATGAAGAGATGTGAAATGTGATGATATGATATAACAAATTAATCCAAGCATCACATTCAAATGCACTAATACAAAATTAATTGATATGAATACTGTTATAAGATATGTGTCTACTTTTGATGAATAATGAATTTTAAAAAATCGCAATAATTATGATATGATATAAAAAATTAATCCAAACATCACATTCAAAAGAAGTAATAAACATTTAATTGATATGAATATTTTTTAAAGATATGTGTCGAATTTTGATGAATAATAAATTTTTAAAAATCACAACAATTTCACTGTCACAGGTCAATGTTTCTAAAAAATAAAAAATGAACACCAGTGCATGTTAGTTAATGTGCACCGGTGCGTTTATGTGAGACTACACACTAGTGCGTTGATACGACCTATGGGCATCGTAAAAATACCAATACCAATTAGAAAGCTCAGTGTTTTTGTGTGATAATGCACACCAGTGCATTTGTATAGTACTACGCACCAGTGTGTTGATACGACCTATGGGCACCGCACAAATACCAATACCAATTAGAACGACCTGGTGCGTTGTATCGCCTACAGGTCGCCCAATTTAGTTTTAGACCTTAACAGCCCGGTGAATGCACCTTCGACTGTCCCGAGGCGACTGTTTGGATGACACGGACTGGGAGGTTGATAAACACCCCGGGGCATCCTAAATTTGTTTTCCGTCCCATTGCTTGGTAGGTTTACAGTATCAGTGCATTCACTGTAAAACACATTAGGGCACTGACACCTGATTAGCACAATGATGAGAAAAACATCCATAGCAACCTCGAGCCGCCCAGGTTTTTTATTTGCGTTGAAATTTCTTTAGAAGTTCTACGAAAACCTTTGTTACCAAAAACGAATGTTATAGCAAATGTTTTTTTTACAATTTTGGCCAATTTTATAACACTAAAAACCTCCACTATAATCTCCTCTAGAGGGTCTTTTCCTTGTAGTGAATATTTCATGAGGTTCCAAGTTGGTCTGGACATATATTTCAAATCATTTTTCCTAGTGACAAGAAGTTATGTGGTGCAAATACTTTAAACAAAGTCGTGATTTCAGCCTCAATTCTCCCCTAGCTCGAAAAGGAGGCTCACCGATCTACAATCTCTTCTATTCATCTATGGATTTGATTAAAGAGCATATTTATAGATATTTGGGGAATGGGAAGTCAATAAATCTATGGTCGAGTTGAAACCTTAATAAGAAGGCGTTGGAAAGTCATGAGGAGCTAGTCCCCTTAAGATATTGGTTGATATCTCAAAGAAAATTCATGCTATCATATATTTCGAAATGTGATAGCGCTGGTTTGCGAATGTTTTAGGACATGGCTTGGGTTCAACACCATATCTAAACTCTAGTTATTATATTGATGTCATTTTTGGTTGGTTATACCAGTAGGAATCATGGCTCTATTTATCACTGGGTATGGAAAAACTCAAAATTTATGGTTCAAGAAGCCTACTCTATTTTATTGTTTCAAGCAAGACTTCCTCCAAAGTCTCACATTTGGTCATGAGTTTAGAATCCCAACTCTCCATTAAAACTCAACTCTTTTTGTTGGTTGTTAACACATGGTAAAACCTTGGCAACATATAATCTTCGATAAAGAGGAATGGATAGTTCCTCATACTGTCCTTTATGCCTAAGATATGAAGAAACAATTGGTCATCTATTTCTTAGTTGTTCCTTTGTTTGTGAAGTCTCAAAGTTCTCCCTTGCTCCTCTCTTCTCTAGGATGTAATTTCTTGACTTGACCACCTCCCTCTTCTCTTCTTGGGAAGGTTTCTAATTTGTAAAATTCAAAGGAAATACATCTTTTAAGAAAATTTATTTGGCATTTTTGAAATTTGTCTGTTGGAATGTTTGGATAGATTGGAATGAAAATATTTTCAATGAGAAGCAATATCACCTTCACTCTGTAGCGTTAATATCTCAAGTGTTATGTGTTCAATACTGGAAGAAGTATGCCCTCCCTATTTATATGGGAAATGTGGTTTCCCAAGAAAAGGAATGGCTTCATAACATTCTTACTAGTTTTCTAAGGAGTAAGAAAACTCACTCATGGCCTGTAAAATGGTGGAAGTTAAGGCTTGATCAAGATTAAATGAATAAATGGAGGAAATTTAAACATCCCTTCTGCCAAGTTTTTATGTTTCGTAAAAAAATAATCCAAGGGTCGTAGAAGTGGATGGGGTTATTGTCAACCCCGATGGAAAAATTAAAATCGAGTACAATTGGGAGTTAGGAAATTTTACAAATAATGCAAGAAAGGCATATGGATTGCTGCAATGGTTACTTCTGGCCAAAGAAGAAAACATCAAAGATTTGGTGGTGTTGGGATATTCGTAGTTGGTTATCTATCACCTTGTTCATGGATATTTAACTAAGGATTGCAAGTCGCATAATATTATTTATCGAATCAAGAATATGAAACTAACCTTCTCTATTATTAGCTTCTTTCATGTATTTAGAATGAACAACTCTGCTACAACAGATGATCTCACCAATAAAGGTGTGAACTTTGATGTACAATTCCTAATGAAAAATGGTATTCCTTCTCTCGCAACTATTCCTTAATAGTGGGCCTAATATTAAGTTTAAATTTTCTCTGTGTCAACGAGTTTTTTTGGAGAATCTACACATCCAAATACCCTTTGTCATTTAGAATAGTAAAACGGCTAATAGATATTGAGAAAAAATATCATCGTGAGGTTACAGGGATAGTTGGCCTCGAAGGATTTTCGTTGTACTTACTTGTTGTACAAATCATGATGGAAAAGGAAATTTTAATTTAATACAATATTTTCATTGACAATTGTATATATATGGTAAAATATATTTTAATATATCGATATTATTTAAATTAATATATTTTTCTCATATCCATAAACATACATAAAAATATCTTATTTCTAATTATATGTTTATTAATTTTTTTATATATTCTTTTAATTATATATTTTGAAATATCATGATTAAAAATATGAATTACCATCATTTAGATGTATTTTAATGTGAAATTTTTATTATAATTTTTGTAATTTAATTAATAATATATATATATATATATATATATATATATATATATATATATATATATATATATATATATATATATATATATATATATTTTAAAAGTAAGTGATATTATTAATATTTGATTTAATGCTTATTTTAAGTGAACTACAATATATTGAAGGTATGGCAAATTTTAGAGCATGATTGACACAATATTCTAACTCAACATAACTAATTTTAAGAATATATATATATATATATTATTAAAAAAAAATTAATGAATATATATTAAAATTGTCTAAAATATTTTTCTAAACTTCTTAAAAAAATAAAATATTACAATACATTCTTATTATAAAATTGTATTCAATAATTTGAAAATAAATAACCACAAAACTCAAACATAAAGAAACATAATTAAAATTATATATAAAATAATATGGCGTATAGCCTTATTTCACTTAATCTAAAATGATAGTGTCGATTCTTAAAATAATTAAACCCGTTAACAATAATACCGAAGTGTTAAAATTATTCAACCTATTACCATTAATACCGAAGCGTTAAAATGATTCAACCCATTACAAATGTTCATTTCAACTTAACAACTCAACCCAAAAAGATGAAAAGTTTCTGCTATGTAAAATTCGTTGCAATATTGTAAATGTGTTTTTTATATATATTTAAAGATTGTGTCTATTTCTTTCAATGTTATGAAAATATTTTTTTTATTTAATAATAAAAAATATATATATGTCTCTGGCTACAACTCTGAACATGGAATGAGAGATTGTGTCTCAGGCTCACTTGATCTGACGTTGAAGTTTTTAGATGACCACCATTTTCCCCCCTGTCAGGGACAAGGTGAGATGATGGCGAAAACTCAACTGCAAGTTTGCTCAATATTCATGACCATGTTCTGACATGTGTCTTAAACATCTTCTTGGCTGTTGATGCCCATTGCCAAGAAGCGATCCATCCAAGATGAATCTTTGTTCTTGCAAGAGGCTTGTTTCTGAAGCATCTATGTGAATAATGGTTGTGCCGACCACAGTGCTTGCATGGATGAAGATCAAAACAATGATATTTCATATGACCAACTCGATCACAGTGTTGGCATTTTACAATTTGTTGTTGTTGTTGCGGAAGCAGAGCAGGATCTGGAACAGCTGCAGGTGAAATGTCATACAGGAATCCGGCACTCTGAAATATGATGGGCTTGGAGTAGTCCGGAACATAAAATGACACATCCTTGTCATATCCAAGACTAGTTCTGTGCTTGTTGTGGACAAGCTCTTCCCAAGGCCTGATGATGGGCTTGAGAAGTGCAGGTTGAACTACTGCATCTGCATGTAAATATACTCTAGTACAAGGAACTGAATGGAAATCAACTGGAACTTTATTGACTTGCTGCTGATGGGAGTCTTTCACAATCTTCTGAACAGAAACAGGTTCATAATGGTGACTCTTTTGCTGAAGTTCATCTTGTTGAAGCTGAGATTCCAACTGCAAAAACTCAATCTTCTCATGTGCATCTTGCAAACAAATTTGAATATTACAAAGAGCATTCCTGCTCATTTTTATCATATCATCAACATTGGAATGAATGATGTTATTCAACAACTCTAATGCCTCATAGATTTTAGCCATTTTTCAAGAACTTAGGCTAAAAAATAAAGGGTGTCGGCTTCAACCGAAAATGCACCTATTTACAATGTGATTCAACTTCCTTTCAAAAATTACAAATGATCCAAAGAATTTCCAACTATGGAAATCTAAATTACAAAATCTTCTCCTGAAATTATGGAGGATCTCAAGGTATAGACTTGACTGTCTGACCGACAAGCAACAATGACTTACATCAACAACTCAAATTTACACTTTAAGTCTTGATTGCAACTATGAATGAAGATGAAAATTTCACTCACTATACAATGTAAGTTCAATACAACATTTCTGCAAAATATTTTGTAAATTATGCAGCTGAAAACACTGTGCAGGAAGCCTTTAAGGAAACTTAATTTTTTTTTTTTCAAAGAGTTGTTTTTCACCAATAACAACTCGTCTTCACATGTCAATCTCTATTAGAGAAAGTTACCCTTCTATACCACAAATAATTCAATGTAAAATTCAGTTTTCTGTTATGTATAAAATTCATCTGCTTCATATGGCATTTATGATGTTTACTTTTTCTCTTCCTCCCTCTCTGCTTTTTATTTTTATTTTTTTAATTAATTAATTTTGAGATTAATTAAAAAAAATGGAAGGAGGGAAAACCAATTTTAAATGGGAAGGGAAATAATTAAAAAGGGGAGGGAGATATTTATTAAAAAATAAAATTAAAATTTAAAAATTGGGATAGAGTCTGCATAAGTGGGGGAGGACGTGAGGCCGTAGGGGAGAGCGGGTGAGCGTTGGAGAGGGGCGGGTTGTAGCACGCGTGGGAGAGGGGGTAGAGGGTGGAGTGATAAGGGTGAGGTGTGCGTAAGGGGGGCTGAGAGGCCAGAGTTGAGGGGGAGGAGCGGATAGGGGGAAGGGGAGGGCAGGTAAAGTGCGCAGGTGAGGGGGTATGGAATGAGAAGGGGGAGTGTTGTATGTGCAGTGGAGGGGGGGTCAGCCGAGAGGGGGTGGGCAGGCCAGAGGGGGAGAGTGTTTGTAGGGTAGAGGGTGGGTTGCATTCGGGGTTGGGGAGTAGTGAGGGGGCAGGTTTGAGGTGAGGGGGTGGCTGATAGCCGCGAGGGGGAGTAGGGTTAGGGAGGTTGTGTAGCGTTGGTGAGTGCGTAGAGGGAGGCGAGGTTTGAGAGTTGCAGGGGGTGGGTAGTTAGGATAGCCCAGAGGGCCGAGGCCTGTGCGGTAGAGGGGTTTGTGAGGTAGAGGGGAGGGGGCGGCCGTGGGGGCCGAGAGTTACATAAAATTTTAATTTTTTTTTTTTTTTGTGTAAAGACAGTAAAATATAGCAGAGGCCATGAGGGAGGTTGGGTAGGTTTGGGCGTAGGCATAGGAGTGAGGTGGGAGGGGTGGAGTGATAAGGGAAATGGCCAAGAGTGGCACGGGTAGTGGAGTAGGGGGATAGGGAAGCAGGTTGGGAGGGCGAGCTAGTGTGAGAGGGGGCGGGCCGAGAGAGGAGTTGTGTTGTGAGTGGGGTCGGGGTAGATAGGGGTGAGGGAATCGGGGTGAGGCGATAGCAGTAGCATAGGATGTGGGGGCGTTGAGAGATAGCATGGGGATGGGGGGTGGCGAGGGTCGAAAGGCCCTGGAGCTTAACGTAGGGAGGGGCTGACTGTGTGGTGAGAGAAAGCAGCCAAGTGTGGAGAGTATGGGTTGGGGTTGATGCAGAGTGTGGGGTAGTGAGGGGGCCGAAAGGCCGAATTGCAGAAATTTTTATTTTTATTTTTATTTTTATTTTAAATTAAAATAGCAGAGATGTGAGGATTTTAACCAGTAATACATAGCAGGATTGTAAATCTTCAGCAGGATTTTAAGCAGTAATACACAACAGGATTTTCAGGAAATATTGCAGAATTTGCAGAAATAGGAGAATAATTTGCAGAAAACTCAGAATTTTTTTTTCAGTAAAAAACCATAAACTTCTTCTTCAGAAACCCACTTTAAAACGATATTTTCAGCAGCTCTACAATTCAGAAATTTAAAAGTAGAAATTGCAAAGAAAAAATAAGAATTTAGAGAACCTTTAGATGCGCAGTGTTGCTCTTCTTCAAAACCATTGCTGCCCTTCTCAAAACAAATTCCTCAATGTGGCAAAATTTCTGCTGCAGAAACTCTCTAAATGCTGCAAAAATGCCAAGAATTTTTGCAGATATGCACAGGCCATAAACACAAATGGCTCACTCAAGGTTGAGTTGGTTATGAACTTATTAGCTCTGATACCATGTTAAACACACACATGGTGTGTGAGAAAGAATAAACACACACAACAAGAGACTCAACACACAATAGAAGGATAAGCGTGTAGCTCTATTATTTTTCCATTATACATGATGTACATTTATAGTACAATGGTGTGACTCTTGGTTTCACATTCCAAGGTCACTTGGACTCCATTGTAACTTTTCGCATTCCACACCTACCCATGGAGGATTAGGTGTTCCAACAAAAAATTATATTTATATTTTTCAATTTATCAAAATAATTAATAAAAATATTTAATTGAGTTGAATAAACCGTTATATAATTAAAAAATAAAATACTGTCCATTTGATAGATTTTTTGCTTGACATAATGATAAATTTCTGGTTTGATAGAATGATGGTGCATTGTGGCTATTGCCATATGATGTTTATTTGTAAATGTGGTAGCCGTCTGATGTTTTTTTGTAAATGTGGCAAGTTTTCTCTGATGTTTATTTGTTAATGTGTCAAGTGTTATTTTTCCTTATCGTTAAGGATGGTATAGTTAAGATTTATCTTCTTGGCATAAGTTTTCTCTTTTAATTTTTGAAGTCTCAGTTTTTTTGTCGAAGACTATTGTAGTTATGTTTATTTTTGTCCCGTGAAGATTTCCACCCTCAAACTGGTATCTTTTGCAAAATATGGAATAATTTTAAAATTCAAAATTCAAAAAATAAATATAACTTTTTTATTATATATATATATATATCTATATATATATATATATATATATATATATATATTACATTAAAAATTTAACTATTTTAATCCAAAACTAACTTAAAGATAAAATTTTTATGAAATAATTCATTATTATTATTATTATTCAATTTTAAGTTAAGCTATACATCGAATTTGTGTATGAGACCCTCTTGTTTGCAAAACGATTTGACTGTTAAGTTTACGAAGGCATACATACTCTACCCTCCTCTGGTTTTGAACTTGTGACCTCTTAAGAGGAAACACATGTTCTTAACCATTACACCCACTCAAGCCATATACATAAGATTTAATTACTCGAATATGCGAAATTATTATACTAATCCAACCTCTCACCATATAGATGTTATAAAAATCTAACTCATTACAAATTATAATATAAATGTTATAATAATCTAACTTACTACAAATTATTATAGGAAGAGAAAAAGAAGAGAAATATATATATATATATATATATATATATATATATAATCAGCTTAGATTCATCTTAACACTAGATCTATTAAGCGTTGAGAGGGATCAAATCTCTCGAGGTGTAAACCTATTTATTTAGTGCAAAATTTGAGGAAAGGTTTGCATCTCAAGAGATTTGATCCCTCTTGATGCTTGATAGATCCAGGGGTAAGATAGGTCTAAGCTAGTTTCATTCATCTGCGACCATGGAAAATTTGTTGGGCATCTAATTATTCTTAACATTTTAGTTTTTCTAAATATGTCTAACATTAATCTAGTCGTTTTAATTTTAATTTTGTTGAATTACCTTAGTTTCTTGAGATGATAGAGATTATTGATAACTTGAATAATGAAAAATGATGAAATGAAAATTTTGAATGCAAAGTGAGATATAATAGTGTTGAATGATAGAAAATATGAATAATAAGAATGCAATCAATTACAAATAGTATTCATTGTGATCAATTTTAAACTATTTTCTTCTAATGTTCTTATTGTCACACCTATTAGATTTTCCATATTTTGATTTTCATGTGGATCATATGAAAAAGTTGTTTAAATTGTAGACCATTCAAATAGTTAACTTGAGCTATTGTAGTAAACATCATACCTTGTCTCTCTTGCTCTCCATTACTATTAGTAGCTTTCTCCAAAGTCAATCATTATGACTAATGAAGTGTTAAACCCCAAGTAGGTTTGTTTCCTACCACCTTGTTTGAATGAAAAAGTATTAACAATGTTGAATGGTGAAAAAATGAGAATAATAATAATGTAGTCATTTATAATTTACAGTTGAGGAAACAAACGTTCCAGGTAAGTGAACATTTTATTTAAGATGAAAATTCAAGTATTTTATTTATTGTTGAATCACTGTAACACAAAAATCAATGCACATCGTCAATAAATAAAAAATTATGCTTGCATTGAAAACAATGCACTCTATTAATCTAATTATTTCGAAATTAATGTACATCATACATCTAGTTACATCAAATCAGGAATCAACATCTACCCTAAAATCAACGCATCTAGTGCAAGTATTCAAATATAATTAGAAATCAACATCTACATTCAAATCAATGTGTCTAGAAATCACCCTATCTCTCCTTCTTAGTCTCTATATTTCACCTCCCAAAAATACACACACTCTCACTCTCATTTCTCCCACTCTCTCCATCTTTCCCTTGCCACTCCTCTCTCTCTCCACCTTCCTCTCTCTATGCTTTTATTCTTCCCTCCCACTCTCCTCTCTTCCTTAATCTCTTTATATTTATAATAGTATAAATATAAATATTAATATAATTTAATTTAATATAATAACCTTATTTGATATACCAATTAATATTTAATATAAATATAAATATTGTTAATATAATATAATATAATATTTAATATTAATAGATTTTAGAGATTGAAATGGATCTCTTAATTTGTGTATATCTAATAGGGAAATCCAAAGACATTCTAGTTAAATAACTTTAAAGTTTTGTAATATTAGAATGATATTGGCAATTTTAAACTTGATCTAGTAAGTTTATTTTTTGGTAAAACTAGTTAACTTTAACTTCAAATCTGATTAAGTATATTAGAATAATCTCCTCCAACTCTAATAAAACTTAAATGGTGGATCATAATGGAAAGAGAATATACTTTATTCATGGCAATCACAATATTTATACCAATAAAAAAAATCATTTATATACCTATAACTTGGACCTACTGTGTATATGTCTTTTATCATATGGATCTGTGAGTATAAATTAAGGACATTTGAACATAGTGTAAAGGTTGATTGGTATAATTATCTAAGATGATACAGTCTTCTTACAAAATTATCTAAGATGGTTCCCTTAATGGGATAATCACATCATCATGTTATAATCTACCATGAATAGGGGTAATGTATATAAACTATAGGTATGGATGATTAGGTAATACGCGGATCATTAAATAAATCATTTAAATCGGTTATTAACCAATATATCCTGGATTAATGATTGTTCAGTCTTAGTATGAATGCACCTCAATGATCTTTTATCCTCGATCAGCGTTTGATATTGAAGATATGCTTTTCCTATGAGTGAGTAGAAGTTTATTATTATTATTATTATTATTATTATATAAACCTCATAATTCAAATTTATAATTTTAATAAATATTATTTAATAAAATTAACTTAAATGCTCTACATCTAACTGCAACGAATGGTCTACATCTAGCGTCGTTGCAAAGAATGGTGATTCCAGAGGCCGAAATCCAGCATGCCGTTGTAAGGAACATAACACGAGTAGGAAGCAAACTATTGATAATGAATCCCTGCAACTTCTCAGATGTTGTCGTCATTCCCTGCACCGTAATGATCACTAAATATAAACACATAAAAAGTGCAGTAATAATATTTTTGAATTCTTATATTTTAAAATGTGAAACTCATAACCAATAGAGAACTAAGAGAACTCTGTACAATTTTTGCGTTTTTAATCTTTATAAAATTTATTAATGGCGTTAGGGTAGTGATAATATTTTTTAAAACGTAAATTTTCAAATGCTAAGCTGATAACCAATAGAGAACTCGGAGAACTCTGTAACATTTTTATAGTTTTAAAACTTTATAAATTATAAATTCATTAATAGCGTGGTGCAATTTAATAATAATATTCTGGAGGAAAGTTTATTTTTATGAAATTTAGATATAACTTTGTGGACTTTAAATTTTATGGATGTATCATTAATATTTATAAAGTATTACAATAATAATGTTGAATGTATTATCAGATTTCATTCTAACATATGTTTCTATTTTATACCTAATATTTAAATTAGATATGTTGATTATAAATTAGATGTGTTGAACTAATAATAAGTGAAGTTTTTATTTATTAATTTGTTTTTAAAAGTTTTGAAAATTGTATTTATTAATGGTTTTTTTTTGTCAGCAAATATAAATCTTTTTTTACTAGCTATTTAAATGTGTACATACAATGATTTCTTCGCACTTTGGAAACCAGACCGAGAGTGTCCAAAATTACAAAAACATCTCTGTCCATATCGAGATACGGGAGGAACATCTAGTCTGATGGCCTTTAACAAAGGTAGAAGAGCCAGAACTCCAACTTGTAACCAACTAAACCTGCTAAAAGTATCCATTATAAACATTACAGGGCTAAATTCACACAAATAGCTTAAAATAGAAAAAAGGTCTCGGGCACCTGATCAGTCCTAGTCCTAGTCCTCCCCTCTCGGGCTTTTCGACTCATGATTGGTCACGTTTTCCTCTTCTTCTCCATCCCCAGTGGCTTCCAGTGGGAGCGCACTGTCACTCCGCAGAATGTCGAAATAACCAACCATGTCCAAGGTATCCTGCACTCTGCCGAGGCTTTTGTCCAACTCTTCCTTGATGCTACTGAGATTTTCCTCGACCACCTTCCCAATTCTCCTCCTCTCGCGAATTAGATGGCCCAGGAGGATCCTTGACACCCAGATCAGGTGCACCTCGACCCCCCCCCCCCCATACTCAAGACGGAGTGGCATAACCATGTCCACCTCCATTTTTTATATGGAATTGACATCCTTGTCTTCATTCTCCGCGAAGAACAAAGCCTCCCAATCAAGCCTATCACCCCAATTCTCTGGCTGAGAAGAATGTGGGGTTTTTCCGCCTCTCGACGCCACTCCTCTGTCACTGCCTATTCCGTGACCCACATAGTGACAACCCTGAAATGGACAGTTCACCATCATCTCTTCCAGAAGGGAATGCCAATGGACCCCAGCCGCAACCACCTTCACAACTCCGGAGACCCCTCCAACTTTTTTCTCGACCACACCACTGCACTAGGATGAAAAATGGCCAACCCTGCCCCTTCGCACCGTTATAAACACATCCTGACCTCCAAAACCACCTATACCTCCTTCCCTCCACCCTCCATCAATAATAACTACACACGCTAGTGAGCTGGGATAGAGGTGGCACCTCCCATCCTCGGGATCCTACACCCCCATCGCCTACGCCTCCATTATTTTGCACTACCAACTACTAACCACAACCACCATCCTTTCCCCACTTAAACTGTCATCGCCACTCATGCCTGCACCCACATCACCACTTGCATGCGGTATACACGTGTTCACCCCCGTGCTCGGCATGTGACACCCCTCATGCTACCCAGGGGCCCTAGTCACCTGCATCCAAGAGACCCCTGATCCTTCCACATTATCCCCTTGCATCGTTCCCTAAGGCTTGATTCAACCAGATCTACCCACTTCCTTGATTGCATTTCTTCTCTCACATGGACCCCATGGTTGGCTAGCAGGTCTGCAAGAGTATTAGATTTTCGCCTCACATGATTGAGCTTGACCTCCGAGTGCATCCGAAGGAGGGAGCTTAGGCTTTCCGAGCTATATTCTATCTTCCAGATCTGGGTAACCTTACTCATGTGGGACCCATTTAGTAGTCTAAGGGCTAGATCAATAATTATTCTAGAGTCTCCCTCAATGATCAGAGGAAACCACTAACGTTGGATTTTCATATCCAGCCATGCCAGTAGCCCCTCAAGCTCCGCAACATTCTTAGAGTTCTCCCCAAAGTAACCCCAAGAGATTCATTGGATATCCCCTTTGCTGTACCGTATTACTCCGCTATGCCCATTTTCCCCTAGGTTTCCTTTTGATGCCCCATCGAAATTTAACTTGAAAATCTGATCTTCGGGGGGTTCCCAGGTTTCCGAGATCAGAGGTATTCCAGGTCCATTATTGGCCTTTACGATATACTACAGGGGTTCCTGAACCTTCCATTCATGAAGCATCTGAAGTTCCTCCCTACTAGTCTTAACATCGCCCGGATCCCATCTCCTAATCAGTCCCAAGGTTTCTTGCACATGGACTTGGATGCTTGCCCAAAATTCCTCTTCCAATCTCTTCTTGTCTTCAAAGATACGACGATTCCTTTATTTCCAGATCTCCCATACCAGGAACCCTAGGGAAAGCTCCCATATTCGATTTAGCAGGTTACTCTTAAAGGGGTATGCCTAAGAGCTGATAATAATGATCGACGAACATCCTGGGACCCAATTGGACCTTTTGAAAATCTTATCTCCTTTGTCCCAAACTTTAGAGGCCCCAAACTTGGGTGGTCCAAAACTTCTGGATCCCTCAATCCCAAGCCTCCTACTTCCTTGGGTAGAAAAACTATAGTCCAATCAACTAGGACCCATTTCTCCGTGTTCTCAGTGCTTCCCCATAGGAAATTTATCTATATGGCCTTGATTTTCTTAAGAACCAATTTAGGGGCCGCTAGGACCGATAAGAGGTACATAGGCATGGACTGAAGCACCGAATTAACCATAGTTATAAGACTAGGAAAATTTAGCACCTAATGGGTCCAGTTATCCAGCTTGGTTATCATCTTATCCAAGAGTTCTTTCCAAGTGCTCTCTCCAACTTTAGATTCCAGTAGTGGGGACCCCAAGTACTTGGGAGGGAGGGAGCCTTCCGAGAAGCCGAGAATTCTAATAATGTTTCTTTGTGTTATCAGTGGAGTATTGAAGAAGAAGACTTGCGACTTCCCTTCATTTATCTCTAGGCCACTCGCTCTTTTGAATACCTCCAGGATTTCTTTTAAGCCTCTTGCCTCTTTGACTGCAGCCTGACCCATCAACATCATATCGTCCACGGATTTTTGGTGAGTATGATGCGTTGCCCCATCATGTAGCCCAAGGCCTAAGATCCTCCCCTCCTCTTGGCTAGCCTTCAAAGTTCTTCCGAGCCATTGCGCCATTAATATGAAATGAAAAGGGGACAATGGATCCCCTTTCCTAATGCCCCTCGATTCCTAGAAAGTATTAGAAGGAGTGCCATTAACCATAATAGAGAAAAAAACTAAGGAAACCAGGTTAAGGGCCCATTTGACCTAGTCGTGGCAAAACCCGAAAGATTTTAACATCTACCTCATATATTTCCAGCTCATTTTGTCGTAGGCTTTAGCCAAGTCAAGTTTTATCATCATCCCCAGTTTCCTGGAGTTTTTTAGGGAGTGGATCACTTCGTGAGTAAGGATGATGCCATCCATAATCTGTCTCCCCTCCACAAAGACAACTTGTTCCGAGGAAATAAGCTTTGGGAGAATGGGTTTTAATCTATTTGCCATTAATTTTGTGATAATTTTATAGATGACATTACATAACACAATCAGACTGAAATTACCAGGTTCTTCCACTTCGTTCTCTTTTGGAATAAGGGTTAGGAAAGTGGAGTTAACAACTTTCAAAATTCTTCCCATTTTTTGAGAGTCCTATAAAATGTCCAACAATTCATCCTTCACTAAATCCTAGCAGTTTTGAAAGAAGTTGGTCATGAATCCATCGGGATCTAGGGCTTTGCCTCCTTCCATCTGTTTGACCGCTTCTTCCACCTCAAACATTTTAATTTTATGCATCAACATAATTTTACTCTCCACCGACACTAGAAGAGGTATATTGGTGGTTATATTATCTATATAAGGTCCTTTGTCTTCCTCTGTCTCATGAAGCAGACTAGAGAAAAATGGTTAAGGCTATGTTCTAGATGTTCTTGCGTTTCCACATGTTGGCCATTGGAAATTTTTAATCGAGCTATGTGGTTTCCTTAACAGTGTTGTATTGTAGCTCTGTGAAAGAACCTAGTGTTCTTGTCCCCCTCCCCGAGCCAAACATTTCTATATTTCTGCTACCATAGAATCTCCTCCTACCTTTCATCCTGGGAAAGCTCCAAGAGGAGTCTGGATTCCATTTCCTTCTCCTCATCACTGTAGCCATCGTGCATCACCCGTTATTGTAGGTCCTCAATCTGTCCTTCTATTCTTTGTTTCTCCTCTTGGATATTTCCAAAGGAGTCTTTATTCCACCTCTTCAACCATTATTTTATGAAAACACTGTTACCGATGAAATAGGTAACCTGACCTCAAAACGGGAACTCTAGCCCAAAAAGACTCAAAAAACATGAAAAAAAACCCCAAAAACAAAAAAAGTGTATTCTAGAACGCACTTGGTTTTTTTTTAAAGTCAAATTTCAACATTTTATAAAATTACGCTAAAAACAAAATTATTTCTTGAAAAAAGGATTGAAAAAACACCCTCAAAACAAAATCAATTGATGCTGGAATAACAAAAAAGAAAATTGTATCATATTTTCGACATTTTTAAAAATAGAAATAACATTTTTTAATTTTTAAAATTCAAACATTAAAAAAAACCTATAATTTAAGGAAAAAAATAAATTTAAAAAATAAAAACATTTTAAAGTTTAAAATTTAAAAATATATAGGAATAAAAAAAAAATAAAAAATTTTAATTCAAACACTAAAAAAAAACCTAAAATTTAATTAAAAAATTTAAAATTAAAAAAAAAATAAAAATTTAAAGATTAAAATTTCAAAATATATAGAAATAAAAAAATAAAAATAAAAATATTAAATTAAAAAGAAAAACAAGTTAAAAATAGAAAGAAATTATAAAAAATAAAATATAGAAATTAAATTTAAAAAAGAAAAAGAAAATAAATAAATAATTTAAAATAAAATTAAATTTAAAGAAATATATTAAATTTTAATAAATTTAAAACTTTAAAATAAAAATTTAAAAAAAGACAATAGAAATTAAAATAAAAATAAAAATTAATTAAAAATGAAAAATGAAAATAAAAATAATAATAAAAATATTAAATTAAAAAATATATATATTAAAAAACAACAATTTTAAAAAATAAACTAAATTTAAATTTTATATATATATATATATATATATATATATATATATATATAAACTTAAATTAAAAATATATATATTAGATTTTATTAAATTAAAAAAAAAATGTTAATATTAAAATAAAAAATTAAATTAAAAATAATTTTAAAAAAAATTAAATTAAATTAAATTTTAATAAATAAATGAATAAACAAATAAATTTTGAAATTAAAAAAAAAAAAACAAAAACAAAAAAAGTTAAAAAATTTTAAAAATCAATTAAAATTGAAAAATTGAAAAAACAAATTAAATAAAATATATTAAATAAAAAACAAATTAATTTGAAAATACTAAGTTTAATTAAATATATATATATATATATATATATATATATATATATATATATATATATATATATATATATATATAATTTTAAATACACAATTTTAATTGAAATAAAAAATATATATATAAAAATTCCATGTAATTAAAAAAAAAAAAAAAAAAAATTTAATAAAAAAAAAATATTAATTAATATATTAAAAAAAAATAAAATTTACTAAATTTTAAAAGATTAAAATGAAAAATCTAAACATAAAATATAATAAAAAAAATGTATATGAAAAAAAAATCAATTAAATTAAAAAAATATATATTCAAAATTTAATAAAAATTATTAACAAAATTTAGAAAAAAGAAAAAATAAATAAATAAATAAATTAAACAAATTAAATTTCAACATGTACCAAATTTAAAAAATAAATAATTTTTTTGAATTAACAAAGAGGGGGGGGGGGGGGGGAAGAAGTTGGAGCCGGGTGGTGGCTCACACCTGGGCCTACTTGTGGGGGGGGGGCGGCGAGGTCGGCCGGGCGGACAGCCACCAACGCTCTGCCGCGGGAGGGCGATTCCTAGAATCACCCTCCCGCCTCCCGATTTCCGAAATTGGCCTCCTGCGGTGGGAGGACGATTCCGGGAATCGGCCTCAGGGAGATTCCCGGAATTGGCCTCCCGCAGCGGGAGGGCGATTACCGGAATCAGACTCCTGCCACGGGAGGGCGATTCCCGGAACCGACCTCCCGCAGCGAGAGGGCGATTCCCGGAATCGGCCTCCCACCTAGGTAGCGGCGGAGGCCTGCCTCCGCCGCCACTTGGGCGAGAGGCTGATTGGTGGCGCCACCACGATCATTTTTTATTTATTTATTTATTATTATTATTTTTTTCTTTAAATTCAAAAAAAATATTTATTTATTATTATTTTTTTTTAATTCAAATTTTTAATTTTAAATTTAATTTGTTTTAATTTTTTTTGTTTTTTTTTTTTAATTTTGTTTTTAAATTTAATATTTTAGATTAATTATTTTTTAAAATTTAAAATTTATTTATTAAATTTATTAAATTTTAATTTATTTTAGTTTAATTTTTTTTAAATCTTTTAGTTTATTTAGTTTTTCATTTTTAAAATTTATAAATTGTTTCATTTTAAAAAAACAGTAAATTTATGGATATTTGTTTTTTAATTATTTGCACGTGGTTTTTTCATTTTTTTTTGTTTTTTAATGATAGTTTTTTTTTTTTAATTTTAATTCTTTAATTTTAATTTTAAATTTTGTTTTTTTTTTTTTTAATTTTTTTTTTTTGTTAATTTTAAAATTTGTATTTTTGTTTTCTTATTATCATTATTTTTTTAATTAAAATTTTTAAATTTAATTTTTTCTTTTTTGTATTTAATTTTTTTAATTTAAATTTAAAATTTGTAATTTCAATTATTTTTAATTTTTTTTTTTTTTTTTTTGAATTATATGGTTTTTTTAATAACTTAGAAAAAAATGTTTTTGATGTTTTATTTATTTATTGGTTAATTTTTGCTTTTTTTCTTTAAATTATGTGTTTTTTTTTTCAAATTTTGTCATTTCTTTTGATATAATTTTCGAATATTTTTTTTTTGTTTATTTATTTATTTTTGTTTAAATTTTTTAATTTTACGAGTTAATTTTGATTTTTTTTACATTTTTATTGGTTTTTTAAATTTATATATATATATATATATATATATTATCTAAGTTTTGTGTTTTGTTACGAACATGAAAATCACCACTCTAAAAAAAAAGGTTGATGCTGCATCAATACGTTTCAAAATTAGCATGAAAATCACTACTCTTAAAAAAAAAATTGATGTTGCATCAATACGTTTCAAAATTACCATGAAAATCACTAACATTTTAAAACAAATATTCATACTTCATAAATAAAAATATTAGAGTGTGAAAAATGTGTTAAAAAAAAAAAAAAGGTGATTCTGCATCACCACTTTTCAAAATCGGGTGCTTTTTATGCTACCAAAAAAAGTAGGTAACAATGCGGTTACCTATTTCATCGGTAATAGTGTTTGAAATTGAGTTTCTGTTGTAGGAAATACATTTTAGAACCTAAGGTTGGGGCCTTGTATCCCTCCCACCACTCCTTGAGAAGACTAACGAAATCGGGGTGTGACAACCAGAATCTCTCAAACCGAAAGGGTCGTTTCAAGTTCTCGCCTAACCGATGCCAATCCAGATAAACTGGCTAGTGGTCTGACCCAACTGCCAAGAGGGAAATGGCCCCAATATATTCCCCCCCTCCCCCATCAAAATAGATTCTTACAATAGGAACCGATATAGCCGAGAAGCTATGTGTCGAGAGCCTGCATGTTTGTTTTTCCAAGTGAACAAGTTGTTGGTGGTCTGCAAAACCACCAAGTGCAGTTCTTCAATAACTTCATTGAATCATTCACTAATGCTACTGAGGGTCGTTATTCCCCCCTTTTTCTCCCCCAAATTCTTGATCAAGCTGAAATCCCCGCCAAAAACCCATTGCTTGTTTCCCATGCCATATGATGGCTGGGTATTCCTTCAAATAGAACACTCTTATTATTATTATTATTATGATTATATATATATATATATATTATAAAAATCTGTATTACAAATTAAAAAAGTTTTTTTTTTTTACTAACATAAAAATTATTTTTCTGATCCTCTAGAGCACACAAAGCACAAGAGGAGAGCATACCCAAGATTTTCATCAATCGATTCCTCCTTTTATTTTATGTCGTATGAGAGCCTACTCATCAATTTTTCAATTATTTTTGAAATCAAAACAAAAACAAAAGAGAATTGATTTTATTTCAAATTTTACAATTTCCTTATTCATAAACGTGATTTTTTTTATTGAAAATATTTCTATGTCGCTCTTACTGCACCACTAGAAATCCAAGAAAAAAAACAAATGAAAGAAATGAAAACTCTAAAAACTGAAAAAAAATAAATAAATAAAATAAACAAAATAATAATAATAATAATAATAATAAAATTAATCAGGAACTAAATTAAGAAACTAAATGCAATGAGATCTCGTTTTATTTTTCTACTTTATCCTATGCTATTTGAAAGGATTTTTTTTTTAAAGTATATGAATATTTCCAATGGAGCCACTTATAGATCAAAATTTCTGAAATGTGCATATCCGAATTTTCAAAATGTACCTGATTGCGTGTGAGGACATGAGAAATTGTTTTTATTTTTGGATCTAACACAAATATTATTGAAGGCTAAATGATTGTCACGACATAGTTACTTGTTGGAACCAGTCTTCGATATAGTTCTTGCACTCCAAAGAATGTTTGATTTTCATTCTAGATCTTTCTTCCATAAATGGTTTAGTGTCGAAAATTTTATTCTACAAAAAAATGACTAAAATGTATGCAGATAAATGATTTATGCATTTACATGTTTTAACCATGAATCTAGGAATAAAATAAAAATAAATGAAAATAAACTCTTGACTGAAGGCTAGTTTCGATGCACACTTCCCCGAAAACTACGCCAAAATGTTGAGGAAATTTCATTACCAATAATTTAATTGTTAACCTAGGGGTTTCGTAAAACTTGCGAAGCATGCGTGCACTGTATATGCTAGAAATTATCCTTCAATTTAGATTAATCTAACTACAAAATCAAATGATGACAAACCAAAGACACAAGAAAACTGAAATCAATCTATGTAAAGGAAAAACTTAATCTATGAAAGGAAATTCAAATATTATTCACAAAATTTGTGCACACAATCTCTTGAAAATGAATCATTTAATCTAGGAATAAAAAAAAAAATCGAATATACTTGCATGAAATGAAAAGCTGATATATACACGTACTTGCATGATTGAAATTAGACTTAATTTAATGAAATCTATGAAAATAGGAAATCTAATCTAGGAAAGCATTCAAAACACACTTACTAGAATTGAAATCTTAATCTACTACACACACTTGCATGAATGGGAAAATGAATCTACTTGCATGATTGAAATCAAACTTAACATGAAAGTAAAATTACGCTAATGAAATAAAATATAATCTAGAAAAGCAAGAAATCTTTAATCTATGAAAAATAGGAAATATAATCTACCACATATGTATAAGTGCAAATCTAAACTATCACACATGCATAAATATAAATCTAAACTACGGCACACTTTCATAGAATTGGAAATCTAATCTAGACACACTTCATGAATTCAAAATCTAAACTTCTTGCAAGAATTGAAAAGCATGAATTGAAATCTAAACAATCTTAACTATAATAAATGTAAAGTGACCAATCCTTCTAAACCTGCAAGAGCACACAAACAAAATGAACATATGAAAACTTAACTTATGAAACCATGTAAATGAACATAAATGAAATAATAACAAAGCATGAAATGAAAACTAAACTAAACTAAACATAAAGAAATGAAAGAAATTATGATACATTCTCACACTCATTTAGGTGTCCAATCCTATGATGCATGAGGATGGCAAGTGAAGAAGATTTATATGCCAGCAAAACCAAATCAAAGTGAAAGAACACTCATGAATATGGTGCCAAATAAAATTATTTATTAAAAACATTAGCATAACTCCTAACTTTACACGTGTCTTTGAGAGGAGAAGGCTCTCCTATTTATACAAAAACATAAGAAGCTACCTCATTAATGAGGATCCACTACTCTCTCCCTAGATCCCTAAAAATCTCAACCAATTAGGCACATATCCTTTTATCCATGATTTTTCTCCATGAGGTATGGTTCATTCCTATCCAAAATCTTCTTCCAATCTTGAATAGAATTCAAAATTGATCCTTGGATGCCACATAAGAGTGTCTTGGAAGCTTCCAAATGACCTACACATGTAATCAAACTCAAACCACTTTTAGATATTATCAAGTATATTTCATTTTTCTGATTTTTAATCATCAATTCACTATAAGCACTTGAAGAATATAAATTTAGAAAAATATAATTATGAGCCCATATGATGATAGAGATGCAGGGTTCTATAGTGAAAAAGTGATGGAATGAAGGTGATAAAGGTGATAAAGGTGAAATGAGATGTGAATAAAGTGAAAATATATGTCATTTTAAAGACATTTTGGAGACCCAACACACCCCCCAACTAGAGTGATTGCATGTCCTCATGAAAATATTGCATTAATTCCTTTGATTTGCTTGCAACATCTTTGATTTTGAATGATCTTGGCTTATATCGTATGTCCTTAAACTTCGCACTTGACAATTTCATTTCTTTTGCAAAGTAGTCTTTGTCATTGATTGAATTCCAACATGTTTGGCTGGTTATTGTGTTTCAACCAAATTCTAATTGGTATTGGTTCTTGTGTTTCAATACCTTGTTTCTTTTTGTTGTAGCAAGATTCATTGAACTTATTTAAGAATGCATCTTTTAAATCATCCATATAGTATGTTCTCATCATTTAGGAATTATTTGCAAAAAATATAATATTTGAACCATAATGCAATCATAATTAATTAGGACAAGTATGCCAGGATGAAATGAAGTGAAATGGAACGAAGTGATATGGATGTGATAATAAATGGATGTCCTCCTCCCGCCTCGCACCCCCCGCCCCAAAGAAATGTGTTTTATGTTTTTATGAAATGAGAAAGGAGATATGGTGAAGCATTTTCCAAAAATTATAATTTCAGTATTCAAGGAATTAAATTATTAAAAACTAAAAAAGAACATACCTTTACTTACCTAGGAAGCAGACAAACTATGCATATGTAGAGAAGTTGTAGATGCTTCTCGATCATGGAATAGAATGTGGAATTTCATCTTCTTCTTGGTTGAATAAATGGTGGATGAGGTAGTGAAAGTGGATTCTTTATTTCTGTTGCTAAATCTGTTGTATCTACTGCAAAATGCTAAAATGATATAGTCTTCATGTTTTCCCATTACATGGCACAATTCTTTCCATGTGAATAAATGTGTCGATGTCGAACATGGAAAGAAATAGTTGGATTATCGATCGTTAATGGATGTCGTTAACCAAGTCGAGATCACTCACCATTGATGTTAATGAGTGTCAAGATGCATGAGTACATTTTGCTAGGTATGAATAAATGTGTTGTTGTCGGGTCACCTAGAAGATCTAACAAACAAGGGACATTAATGTATTCCCATGTTTTTTGGCGAGAATAATTTCCATTAAGACATGCAAGCCTCAAGGTACTAAAATGGTACTCTAGTCTTTGACCCATGTATAAGGTGTTGATGTCGATGGGCTAGGACTTGTCTGAAGATAGGCGTTAATTAATCCTCCATCATCTAGCGTGAGTATGGAATAATGATTTTGGAAGGACCATGGATGAAAATTTGCATCAATCAGGATTTTATTTAATGGAAAGGAAAATGACAAGAGGGTAAACAAGTGAACAGAAAGCAAAAGGAAAAAGTATCATGTAAGCGAGATGAATGTCTTTATTAATGGGTTAATGAAAATGAATGGAAATTATGGAAAATGTAAATGGAAAATGTGAAGGAAACATGCGACACTTGCAAGGAAAATGGTGATGATGATGTTAAGAGAAAATTCTTGAATAGCTTGTGATTTTTGATAGAAAAAATGATGGCATTTATGAATGACAGAAATGGATTCAAATGGTTTATGTCTCTTGAAATTGGTTGTAGAAAACAAATCATGCATAATTGGATTTCTTCAATTCTTCTATTGTCCTGGAACCTGAAAATAAATATGGCACTAATAATGCAACAAATGTAAGTGTGTTCAAAGAGAAGTGATCAATTTCTCTAGATACATACGAAAAATTTGCACAATTAACAGGTTCAAGATGTGTCTTCATTTCAAATGGTTAGTCCAATTTCACAATTGCAATAATAAATCCAATTTATAAAAAATGACGATATGCACAATTTCCTCAATTTACATTTGAATCATAGTATTTCATAAAGATAAAGAAATATTATTTTTGAACGCTTAACGATTCCTGAAAAAAAAAATCTTCAAAAATTTATCAATCAACCGTGCAGATAAAGTGCTCTTATGGTTCTCCATCTTCCCTGCATCATGCTTGAAAACATAATATTAGAGAAAACCAATGACAAATGTTTACCATGATTTTGACAATATAAAAACTCAATCTTAACAAAATTCAATTTGCAACTAAGTTTAGTTAAGAAGAGCTATTCAATCGCTTTTATTCAATTGTTTTTGTCTCGTGTTTTTAAATAAACCATCACAACAATTTTTTCTCAATATACTTCAATCATGAATTTCACATCAATTTTTACGATAAAAATAAAAATAAAAAAAATCAGTTGTTGATGCTTGTGTCAAAAGTGTAGAACAATTAACAAATTCCAATTTCCACAAGATTTGAACTCATGACATATATTATGAAATTTGAATGACTTACCAATAGATCACAAGTAACATTTATGCGTTTAATGGAATTTTTCACATTTTAATTATTCTAAAAAAATAAAATTAAAACAACTTGACAAGTGGCCAAATTAAATCCAAATCTTTTAGGCAAATGAGATTCCAAAATATTTGCCAAATCATTTTTCATATATTTTGAACTCATATTTTTTTGCCTCTAAATCCAAGATTTTTAGGAAAATGAGATTCTAAATATTTTCCAAATAATTTTTCATATCTTTTGAATTCATCCTTTTCGCTCAAATAGTGGACCTCATAACTAATTTTTATACTATAAAAGTTCTGAAATTGTTCATGATTTCTTTATTATTTTTGTTGTAGGTTGCAAGCATGGAGAGAATTCAAAATTTTTGCAGTAATTATTTTATATTTATTTATTTATTTTTTAATGTTAATTTATTTTTTATTAATTTAAAAATTTTATTATCATTATTGTGCAAGCACACAGGGCGTGGAGCTGCTGGCTTGAAAATCTGTGTGGGGATTCATTGTTGGGCCATGGTGGATCTACCTCCTGTAGATCAGGAAAATCGAATTTTCTCCTTCCATCATGGCCGCAACTGTCTATGCAGTTAGTTGAAAATTCGTTTTTTCTCACGTAATCTCGAAAATAAGGCTGAAGAGAATGTTGAAAATCTTTCAAACAGTCATAAATTTGGGGAAATCGTTCACTACAAAAGTAATTCACTCCGTTTTGAGAAACACCCATGTTTTATTTTTTTGAGATTCACCGCCAATTGGTCACAAAGCCCGTTTTAGAATGACGAGTTTAAATTGTTGCGTTTTGTTTTTTCTTCTACTCCGGCAATAAAATCAATTCCTAAGCCTATTGTCGCTTTTGTTTCCCATGCCATATGATGGTTGGGAATTCCTTCAAATAAAACACAATTTTATTATTATATATATATATATTATAAAAATCTATATTACAAATAAAATAATAAAAAATGATTTTTTTTTTTTTTTTTAACATAAAAATTCTTTTTCTGATCCTCCAGGTCACACAAAGCACAGGAGGAGAGCATAACCAATATTTTCATCAATCGATTCCTCCTTTTATTTTATGTCTCACGAGAGCCTACTCATCAATTTGTCAATTGTTTTTTAAATGAAAATAAAAACAAACGAGTATTTATTTTATTTCAAATTTTACATTTTCTTTATTCATAAACGTGATAATTTTTATTGAAAATATTTCTATGTGGCTCTTATTGCACCACTATAAATCCAAGAAAAAATAAAACAAATGAAAGAAATGAAAATTCTAAAATCTGAAAAAAATAAATAAATAAATAAATAAAAAAATTAATCAAGAACTAAATTAAGAACCTAAATGCAATGAGATCTCATTTTATTTTTCTACTTTATCCTATGCTATTTGAAAGGTTTTTTTTTTAAAGTATATGAATGCTTCTAATGGAGCCACTTACGGATCAAAATTTCTGAAATGTTCATATCCGAATTTGCAAAATTTACTAGATTGTGTGGGAGGACATGAGAAATCATTTTCATTTTTGGATCTGATGCAAAGATTAGTTGAAGGCTAAATGAATGTCCTGACATAGTTACTTGTTGGAACCAGTCTTCGATATAGTCCTTGTACTCCAAAGAATGTTTGATCTTCATTCTAGATCTTTCGTCCATAAATAGTTCAGCGTTGAAAATTTTATTCTACAAAAAAAATGATTGAAATGTATGCACCTAAATGATTTATGCATCTACATGTTTTAAACATGCATCTAGGAATAAAATAAAATAAAAATAAAAATGAAATGAAAATAAACTCTAGACTAAAGGCTAGTTTCGATGCACACTTCCCGAACAATGACACCAAAATGTTGAGGCAATTTAATTACCTATCATTTAATTGTCAACCCAGGGGTTTCATAAAACTTGCGAAGCATGTGTGCACTGTATATGCTAGAAATTATCCTTCAATTTAGATTAATCTAACTATGAAATCAAATGATGACAAACCAAAAACATAAGGAAACTGAAATCAATCTATGTAAAGGAAAAACTTAATCTATGAAAGGAAATTCAAATCTTATTCACAAAATTTGTACACACAATCTATTGAAAATGAATCTTTTAATCTAGGAATAAAAAAAATTCGAATCTACTTGCATGAAATAAAAAGCTGATCCATACACATACTTGCCTGATTGAAATCAAACTTAACCAGAAAGTAAAATTACACTAATGAAATCAAATCTAATCTAGAAAAGCAAGAAATATTTAATCTATGAAAAATAGAAAATATAATCTACCACATATGTATAAGTGAAAATCTAAACTATCACACATGCATAAATATAAATATAAAATACGACACACTTGCATAGATCAATTGGAAATCTAATCTAGACACACTTCATGAATTCAAAATCTAAACTTCTTGCAAGAATTGAAAAGCATGAATTGAAATCTAAACAATCTTAACTACAATAAAAGTAAAGTGACCAATCCATCTAAACCTACAAGAGCACACAAACAAAATGAACATATGAAAACTTAACTTATGAAAGCATGTAAATGAACATAAAGGACATAATAACAAAGCATGAAATGAAAACTAAACTAAACATAAATAAATGAATGAAATTATGATACAATCTCACACTCATTTAGGTGGCCAATCCTATGATGCATGAGAATGGCAAGTGAAGAAGCTCCATATGCAAGAAAAATGAAATCAAAGTGAAATAACACTCATGAATATGGTGCTAAATCAAATTCTTTATTAAAAACATGAGCATAACTCCAAACTTTAAACATGCCTTTCAGAGGAGAAGGCTCTCCTATTTATACATAAGACACTACCTCATTAACGAGGATCCACTATTCTCTCTCTAAATCCGTAAAAATATCAACGAATTAGACACATATCCTTTTATCAATGATTTTTCTCCATGAGATATGGTTGATTCCTATCCTAAATCTTCTTCCAATCTTGAATAGAATTCAAAATTGATCCTTGGAGGCCACATAAGAGTGTCTTGGAAGCTTCCAAATGACCTACACATGTCATGAAACTCAAGCCACTTTTAGATATTAGTAATTATATGCCATTTTTCTGATTTTTAATCATTAGTTCACTATAAACACTTGAAAAATATAATTTTAGGAAAATACAATTATGAGCCCATATGATGATAGAGATGTAGGGTTATATAGTGACAAAGTGATGGAATGAAGGTGATAAATGGGAAATGAGGTGTGAATGAAGTGAAAATATATGTCATTTTAAAGACATTATGGAGACCCAACAGGGAGTTCAGAGGACATTCGTGAAACAAGTGGCCATGTCCATGGCACGCCTGCACATAAATGGAACGTGCTCATAGTCTATTGCTTGGAACCAGTCCCTGTCATTCCAGGTTAGGTTCACTCCTTATGGAAGTTCCTTCGAGATATCTAGGTACACACAAATGTGAGCGTAGGATACATACCTCATTTTATTTGTCTACTCAACCACCTTGACAAAGGACCCTAAGGCGTTACCTATATCTTCAAGAATCTCAGGATGCGAGAAATTTTCCGGGAGGGAGTAGAGTCTCAGCCAGACCGGGGCCACCGAGATATCCTCCTTGTCTCGGTTGAATCGCTCCTGCCACAGGATTAAATACAACCCTACTGAGTTGTAGAAATAAGGCCCTCCATCGAACACCCAATTTTTGTCTTCCAGGTTAAAAAATAATATCGTGAAGAAGCTCTTAGCCCCTAACTACAGGTCATAGTGCCCTTTTGGTTTCCAGGTTGTATTGATCCAACATATAAGGGTTTTTTCCGGTGGCCATATACTGACAAACTTCCTTATTATGGCGTGGTATTTCATATATTGTATATGGGGGGCATACCATACGATTTGATGTGCACTTGGGGTATCTCCTTTGTCTTATTTAGGCATTACCCAGGGCACCTGACCTCCTTTTTTTAACCACCCCCAGTCATTATTCTAAAGCCTGCTCCTTCTCAGAACCCCCTGCAATCCCTGAGTCCTTTTTTTCCGCCGTTGGGTGCTCCTTCACCAAGGGGCCCGTTGAGGGACAACCCGCATCTCCCATGCTCCCTTCCATCATCACGAGCCTCTCAGGCCTAGAGGCACTACATCCTTCCATTGTTCCCACCTGCAACTTCCTGCCGCACTTCGTCATGACCTAGGTAACCAACCAGGATTGCTTCCTCATCTTGCCCCTTCTCTCCTCTAAATGTTTCTTCCAATATATTTATTAATTTTATTTTTAAAAATATAATAATAATAATAATAATATGTCATTATAATTTAATTTAATTTTAAAGTTATGATGAAGATGTGTGATTTTTTTAATGTATAAAATAAGAGATTTGCTAAAAAAATTATATACTCTATTTTCTTAAATTTAAATTTATAATTTTTCTAAAAAATATTTAGTTTCATCATTAAATTCATTTTGAAAAAATATAAGTAAATTTTATTAAGTAATAATGACAATATAAATTAAGTTTTATTAAATAATAATAATAGTTATAATGAGATTATTATTGATTGATTATATTTTAAGAAGGTAACGAATTAAGAAATATAAATCTATTTATTTTTTGTATTAAAATTTTTTAAAAATTTGTCTCGATACGAAATATTGGACCATTGTCAACCATGGTCCAACGCCACATTACGACATGGATGACCATGGTTAACATTGGTTAATCATGGTCAACCATTGTCAAACATGGTCAGTCATATTTTTTTTTGATAGAAAAGAGTATACTTATATATTAGTCTGAGCATGTTCTCGGAAAGTAACCGGGTGATTTACAATTACATTTCATTTCCACTGAAGGCTCCATTTACTATTCTGTTACTTCAGGGCCTTTCCATTTTTCAAAAATTCAATTATAGATCTATACTACTATCCTACAGTTATATATTAGACAAAATTGCTTCATCATAAGCCTGCATTTACAAAATTGCATATAAACAACAAGAAACCATAGACACAAAAACTACTAAACAGGTGGTCATTCTTCCATATCAGTTGGGATGTTTAGATCGAACCACGAGCCTTTCATGTCTTCCTCCCTACTATTTTTGTTATGCAGGAACTTTAGCTCGTCTAGATGGCGTTAAAGAGCATCAATTTCATCATCTATTTGTTTAATTTTTCGCTTTTGGCTATGTTCAGTTCTTGGATATTAAGCATGTCCTGCTACTGCTGATGTAATCTTACCTTAACTATATGCATCCATGTGCGAATGTCCTCAATCTCATAGGCACATTTTTCACAGTCCACCGACCCCGACCCGTGTCCTTTTCCTCCTCTGCAATCCCCACGGGAAGAACTGTGTCGGGAGCAACCCCAAGGCGTCGTAGCCGAACTTCCCACATCTCAATTGCGGTGGGAATCCATCTAGATATTCATCGCAGTCCTCCCAAATAGTTATACAAGAATACTACACCACTTAGTTCCGCCAACCGACTCCCAAATTTGCACAATATCCTGCACATTCGACAGATGTGCACCAGGGATAATTATCCCCCAAGGGGCGGGCTATTGTGCTCCCTTTAATATCGTGACTTTCCTCGGAACTTTTAGCGTCACCCTCACTCAAAATTATTTCACAAGTGGAGCACTTCTCACCTCCAGCTCAAACTTCTTTCCTCCAAACTCGCAGCTATCAACCTCCTCCCCCTCCAATAGCATGGAACCAAACTTAACAAAAAACCACAACATGCAGGTAACCCCAAATCTCTTCCCCCCTAAGCTCTCAGAGGAAGGGCACTAATTTTAAATAATGTAGTCTGCTTTGTACCACATACTATATTTCTTATAGGTACCAGAACTAGAATCACCACCAAGCTCTCTCCTAAAAATCACCCCACCAATTACTACGAAAATTCTAGTATTCTAAGCTCTGCCTCCCACATTCCTCTCCTCTATTGTCTCCCAGATAAAAAAACTTAGCACAAACCACGTATTATCACTACTCAACACTCTTGTCTGAGTCTTCCTCAAAGGAAAACTCCAACCGGTATTGCAGACTGTATTTACCGTATTATCTTTCAGATCCCTAGAGAAGTTGAATTTATCGGGATTGGGCCTGACATGGTTGAACTCATTCATATGCCTCATCATGCCCCAATGTTCCTCATTAACTACTATTTCCATTATGTACCTTGAATTCTCCTCGGACATGTTATCGTAGAGAAAGTCCCATGCCAACTAACTTTCTTTGCACTTTGGTTTTAATTTACTCCCTCGTAATTCCATAGATCGCATGATCCTGCCATGAATGTGCTAGGATCCATTCATACTCCAATTCCAATTTCCCTTGTCCTATTATCTTCTACGTGTGGTGTAAAAATGTGAACTGCATGTAAGGCACCATACAATACGCATCATAAACCCTCGACCATCGTTCATGAAGAAGATGCCACAAATAGCCATGAACCACCTTTGGAAAAGGGGCCTAATGGGACAGGGGAATGGGGGGCAAAAAGTGAGATGTGAAGGAAAATATAATGGAGGAATATGCAATGTGGACAAGGGAGAGGGATGGTAAGGAACTAGGATAATGAGGGATGAAATGAGAACGACGAGGGGAGCAGGAAGGCAACAAAATAAAAACATGGGGCAGAGGGGAGCTAGCTAATGAGGGTTCGACCACCGAGGGGACGGATGGAGAAAGTAAGAGAGGAGTTTAGGGGGGAACGAGGAGCTCGATGAGACCAATCCCAACCTCAACCACTAGTAGAAAATGGCTAATTAATTACTAAAAAAACGACTAAAATTTGCATATAAATGACTATTTTTCGGTCGGTGACCAATAGTAGCTAATTTACAGTATCTTATAACGCAACCAACGTTTAGTCGTTTTTAGCTTAGTCATTAATTGATTATCTCAATTTTTTTTTCTAGTAGTATATTTGGTCATTAATTTAGTCAGTGATTTGGTCGTTAATTTAGTCATTGATCTGATCATTAATTTAGTCACTGATTTGGTCATTAATTTGGTCATTGATTTAGTCATTGATTTAATCTTTGATTTGGTCATTAATTGTCACAATTAATGACCAAATATACAACAAAATATATTACTATATGATCACTTGAAAAAACCAATTAATGACCAAAGAAATATGACCAAAATGTTGGTCGTGTTATAAGATATTGTAAATTAGCTACTAATAGTCATATATATGCAAGTTTTAGTCATAGTTTAAAACCAATTAATGACCAAAGAAATATGACTAAATTTTGGTTGTGTTATAAGAAACTGTAAATTAACTACTAATAGTCGTATATATGCAAAATTTAGTCGTCGTTTGTAATCACAAATTTATCATTTGGAGTAGTCATTTATCTTTTTTTGGTAGTTTCATATTCATTATATAAACAACTAATTTAGTAGTTTATATTCATTTCATTTACTTTCATTAATAATCATTATAAATTACTAATTTAGTCGTATATTCATTCTATTTGTGTTCATCATTAATCAATATAAACTACTAATTTAGTAGTTTCAAATTCATTTTGTGTTTACTATTAATCAATCAAAATAATATGTATGATTTAAAAAATGGCATACAATGTGCATGTTCATCTAACATGAAAACACAAAAGTTGCATATGTTAATTAGAATACTAAACAATATCAAATGCAACTATAAATAATTTCAACCACATAAATTATATTATATAAAATGTTAAATTATTACAATATGAGTTTCCAACTTAATATTGGTTGGACTACAATTGACACACAAAATGATGTTCCATCACTTCAAAACATTATCATTGTGTTGTCAAGGAATTGTAGGTGAATTCACAAACTCGGAAGACTTGACCATCAGTCTTTATGTGTGTCTTATGTGGGATATTGGCTCTAAGGGTATCACCAAACCAATTCTCCTCTCTTTTTGCATTTGTTGCTCCAATGTCATTGCTCCCCTCTTTTCAATTCCTGCTTCTTACCATCAATACTGAGTTCATTTTCTGAAAACAAAAGAAGATACAATGTAGAGTGTAAGACATGAAAGACAAAGAACACTAGAATATAAACTAAATTAGACTATAAATATTTTATACGACATATACCTCAACATCAGCAATGTCAAAGCCATTTTTCCCCATACAAGTAAGAAACTCGAACAAATTTTCTTCATTGGGGCGATAATGGCCACTATAATGTGGCCAGATAACCTGTATAAACAAAGAAAATAAAATGTCACCATATATAGAAAAGAGCACCTTAGTAACTTAGTATTCAAATTTCAAGGAAAGCTTAGGAAAAATCATGTCAGCTAAGTTATATGCTAAAAAGCTCAAAGTGTAGATAACTTGTGAAAACAAATAATATGAAGTATGATGTTTAATCCTTGTCGTTTTATTCACAACAAAATTTCATTTTCTAACGCATGAACTTAGTCAAGTACATAAACAAAATGTACTCAAATAACAACATGAAAGTAACTTTTTCTGATAGTCATGAAAATATTTTAACACAAAATAGCTATAAGGATTCCAATCAATATAGTGTAATACTAATTTCATCTTCAAGCTTTGGTTTTTATTTAAATGAACATGATACTAAGTGTTAAAAGACAAAACAAAATCAAAAGAAACATCCAAAATACAATCAAACAATAAAGAGAGGATATCATGAAGTGGAAATTGCAATTATAAAAGATTTGTTTACCTGTCCACCGATGTTGTGTCTGGCATTCCTAAAAAAATTTCTTGCCCAAAATAACCATGAGGTGAAATAATCACAACATTAAAAACTATAGGAATTCCTACTAGAAACATTTCCAAAGTCGATGGCTCAAGTGGCTAAGCGATCTCTAACAGTAAATGAACCATATCCAAGACGTGATATGCATTTTTTCGCCATCCTTTTTCCAATCACATTTCATGTAACATGCCCACAGCAGAGTCAAGTAACAATCAAACAAAGACATTGACATTTGTTTTTATCTTTTATATCTATAAAATTTGACTCTGATTTGTTTCTATTACAACTCTATTGAGACCACCTACTCTACAGCCAAAAATAGAAAAGGAGCCATTAGTCATACCTACCCATGGTCTCTTTTAGGAATGATAGAAAAATAGGTTGATCCATTAATTAGAATTGCAAAAATATTGGGGAAAGACAATTCATTATCTATTTAACCAATTGCACATTGAACCCTATATGGATGAGTAGCCCTAAATAAAACCAGTTTTCTCTATCATATGCCTTGGAAAGACAAAATCACTAACATTGCTTGTAATTTTTTGGTTTGATGTTATAAATTCCTTCTTGGGCTACTCATATTCCATAAGGGATTTGTTTCCCAGGAAGGATGAAAATTTGTTCTAATGACACAAAACCAGCTTAGTGGATTTTGACCCTACATGCACTAATTTCTGCAATGATTTTATAGATGCAATTACATAGTGATATGGGTCTGAAATCATCTCATTCTTGTCTAATTTTTGGGATTAAAGCCTGAAATGTTGAATTGAAAGCTCCCAAATCCTGCATGTGTATTTTAATTTGTCAACAATTCTTAGTTGCTTTGTTTAAAGGAAGTCATAGAACCCCTAGAAGAATTATATTGTCCTGCGAAGTGGCTGAGAGTTCTTATACTTTTAGAAACAGTGCAAAATTATTTGTAATTATTCCCTTGATATTTTATCCATAAATACCTCATTACCCACCTCACCTACAAAATTGGGGAAATATGAAGTCATCTTTAACTATCACTCTTAAATTTAATCTATCATCCTCTATATAAATTCCCTAAAAATGGTCTGTTAATGAGCAAATTGCTCCTCGAGATGAGACACCTTCTCATGAAGCAAAGTTTGTTACTAAACACCATCTTGAGGAAATTGTTCATTATAATTATGAATGTTGAAGAGAGAAAATATTAGCTATTTAGTAAAGGATATGCACAAATGTTAGTGATTTGGTACAAGGAAAGACATGGGAAGTAAGAGAACTGTGGAGATTCCCTACAACTCGTTTCCCAAATGTGACACGTGAGGATGTATGCTTATTAAAAAACTATATTTGAGAACGTTCACCATTTTGAAGGCAAGACTATTTTGGATGTAGGCGCAAGAAGTTTGACACGGGCTCCTGCACCCGACCCGGCACTCCACTAGATTACCTATGACTACGATCTATGCGCTTCCCATCCTGTTAACTGCAGTTGCTCCAATTATCGGTCATATTGTGCCTGATGGCACATCACTGTGACTTCAACTAGGCTACTCGATCGCATATGTGGTGGCTACTAAACCTGCACTGACACAGGTTTAGCTGGCTCTTATAGCACTCCTCCATCCACAAACTGATTATGTTGACAACTGCCCTTCTATCGGTCATTTGCATGTCTTTTCCCTCGCGATTTCTCAACATCTGAGTGGTGTCGACTATTCTAGCACGTGTTGCTTCCTTCTTAGTGAGTTGCCACCTTATGCTTCTTGTGGTTTTGTTTTTTTCGAGTGCGGGTTTGCGTGCAGGCCACAATTCTTCCACCAACAACTTTCGACCATACCTTCCCACCTCTCCTAGCAAACTACTCTCGAAAATACGTGCTTCTTCGAGGTGATGCTGGTAGATCCTTTTCTGCCAACCAAAATGTTGCCCACCCCTTCTTCGCACAGTTTTTTTTTCCTATTGGCAGCATGGTTTGACCCTTATTTCAACCACTTTGTTTTTTCCATGATTGACACAACCTTGTCACTTGTTGAAATTCAACATTTGCAATCTTCCCACCTCTGTCACCTGATGAGTATGAATTCTTAAACTCTCTTATGTCATTATCCAAAACATTTATTTTCTGGACACGTGATTTTGAAAATAAAGTTTTTTTTGTAGCATAAGTCCTTGTCAAAATTTCATCTCTCATACCAACTGGCATCTGGTCGGAACTGCAACCTGAAATCATACATACACATCTTCGTCTATCACTCAAAGATGTGAATGGTGGAATATCCGCTAGATCACTCTTGGCATATGGCAGAGGTTGAGCCCTCCCTTCTATTCACTTTCCAAGACCTCCCTTAGGACCAAGATTCAAGTGGCCATCATCAGAAGATCTGTGTGTTGAAGGGCTTGGCATAGACCAATTTTCAAATTAAGCCCAATCCACAATCTGAGCATCTTGACTAGTGAATCCATAATCACGTGGTCCCATATGGGGTTGTGGCCCTTTAATCCCACCCATATGTGGAAGTGAACCCATTTGTGCACATGCCATGTAAGGTGGCATCGCAGGTCCTCTCACACCATGATCAAGTGGTGTCACAAGTCTCCGACCTACATGTCCCATATTGGTACCTCGAGAGCAGCCTCCCTATCTATGTAGTTCTTGCATAGCATCCCGATGCACTTCCTCTATTTTCTTGTGGCCCTCAACCTTCCACCTTTGTTTCCATCCATTCCTTAGATCAATCAGAACCTTCAACATGAACCTCAACCTAGAGGGAAGCCCTTGGGTATTGGACATTTTTGTCATCCTATCAAAGTAAGCATCAATATGTTCCTTGGCCTTTGAATGGTTAATCATATGACCAATAGTTCTCATCAGTTTGCACAAAGATTCAAGATTTTCATCCTCTGCATGTTGAAATTCACCAATTAATTTCATGATGAATGCATGCATAATTCTTTCAGTCAACATACTTTCTTTATAAATCTCGCCAATAAACCTTATATTTCCTAGCATTCATCGTTGTGTTGCAGCCTTCTTCTCCCATATTTCTTCTACTAAAAGGATTTTTTCACCATTCTCTTCTTCTTTCTTAGCCTCTGCCTCTTCTCTTTCATCTTTTTCAAATTCTTCCTGGCATTTGTTCAAAAGAACTCGCTTGAAAACAACCTTCTCATTATCTTCATAAAATTCTAGTAATCCTGCAGCAAGCTGAAAACATAATTTTGCATACATTTCACAAAAATTCAACTCCATCAAGGCTTTGTCAAATATTTGAGATATTATACCATGAAGACATGATGCAGAGTCAATGTTCACTTCTTTGACCTGTTCAAAAAGTTTTTCAAATTTTTGGGGCGTTAATTTATTAAGGATGGATTTAATTTGTCATTTTTTCAACTGATCCTCATCAGAAACCTTGCCCACTTCATATTGGTTCGCTGATTTATGAATTGTGGGCAAAGAAGGCTGTGGAGGAGGAATCAAACCCTTCAGCGAACCAGAAGCACGTTGCCACCTATCAACATCAAAATTATTTCTCACTTGTACAACTTGTGGAAATGGTGCTTGCACATAAGGCCCTCCAGGAAGGATGCCATTCATACTCATTTGTGTTGCACAAGTATTTCTTGCAAAGCCAGTATTATAACTTTAGCCAAGTTGAAACATAGAAGAGGAACCACTTAGACCCACATCCATCTGCATATCACAGCCAGCAGCAAAAGCATCCACCGGCTTGGCCTATCTATCATCATCCAAACTGGCCATATTTCTCCCACAATGTTCAAGTAGATAATTCCCACTCGACTGCCTTTCAAGACCTCTTGCAGTGCTTGCTAATGCATCAGCCTCTCCTACATCACTTTCAAGTGCTTGGGAATTTCCAAGTAATTCAATAGTGTCTGGACAAATTTTAAAATGATTTGGTAGATCTTTACACTGATCCTTGATTGTCAAAAAAACTCACTCGAGTACTTTCTGTCTCCTGAACATTTAGTAACTAAAATAGTTACTTGACTCATAGGAGTTGAAAGCTCAACTGCATCTTTCCAGTCATCCACTTCTTTCAGGACTTGCTTCTCAGGCTCTTTTCAGGAAGTCTTACCCTTGACAACATCGATTACTACTTTGGATGGTTCTGGAAGGTTCACATCTTCCTCCTTCTCTTGAACCTTATAAGCATTATATAAATCTTCTTTTTCTTCTTCTTGTTGACAACTACCTTGGTAGCATCACCAATATTTGCAACATTATTCTTCACAAAAACATTGGAAGAACTTTTATTCTCCTTTTTTGAAACTGCTACCCAAAATGTTGAAACTTTTTGTGCCTCTAAGTTGGTTCTTGTGTTAGAGAAACCTCCAGAAAGTGCACTAGCTAGAAAAAATGTCCAAAAACGTTATTACAAGAAAAACATGGCCAATAACCTGCAAAAGACGTACAATAAAATGAGACGAATGATAAATGAAAACTAAAAAATATGCAACCAATACCATCTACTACTGTCAAAACTATTGAAGTAATGGGCATATAAAAATTTGTTAGATTTATAGGTTAATGATTAATCGTGAGAAACCGAAAAAATTGTATTCACACAAATGACAGCTCTAATAATTTGAACATTCAAGAGGATGACTAGGGTTTAAAAAATAGTGCCTGAGGTACTTTGTGTTTAAATGTACATACTTAATTCTGTTTTAACTCAAAAAAATTAAAAGAAAGTCATTGTATTTCATTTCTAGAATTTCTGGGTAGAAATAAAGGGATTTGTTGTACTTTTTCTAAGTTCATAAATACTTAGAAATTTACTTCTTTTAGCAGAAAAATCAGATCAGTGATTTGAATATAAATCTGGGTTTAGTGTAGAATTTTTTATATACCAATAAATTTTCAGATTTTTATGTGCCCAGGTTTTGGAAATATTGTTATTTTTCTATTATCCCTATTTGGGGATATTACATGCTGCAATTGGTAAAAGCAAACTCTAGCTATTTGGAATCCTAAATATGAACAATAGTTCTAAATTTGGGACAAGGATGAGTCTAGTATATGCAAATTGGAAGCATGCATGTGCCCTCACTTTCTCTCTCTGCATCGTTGCCACTTTCCTTCCACGACAAATTAGTGTCCAGCCATCACTTTGCTCTCTCTTTGTTGCACATAGGAAACTAGGAAGATGGATCTGTTAGAGCATATCATTACATGGTATAAATCAGTCTTATTGATATGCCATCAGTGTTATAGACCTAATTGAGCAATAGATAAAAACTATAAATTCTTTCTTTGCAAGGAAAGTGTTCTCCACCAAACGTATTCTCTCCCTTGGCATCTTAAACTTTGCATTTGCTAGGGGCTTTGTAAAAATATTTGCAACTTGTGAATCCAAAGGAATGCACTCATGCCCATGACAATAGCGTTGAGGAGGAGGGTACTTCCAAAGGGCAGCCACTTTCATCTAAAGAAATTTTGGGCAGAATTGAAGGCTAGAAGAATGGACTGTGTGATTCCCTAACCAAGCCTAGATTGTAGCAATGAAGGAGACCTTAAAATAGTGAACTTAAGGTATGTATTTCAGTGCATTCTTGTAGATGTTGGATCCTAACTTGTGGATCAGTTTTAAATCGTGATAGGGAAGCATGTGGAAGTCAATGAGGAGGGGAAAAATCTCATGATTATATGCCCTAAACCAGTGATAGTTGCCACAGTGATTGGGCAACAAACTTGGAGCGAGATTTTGTCAAGTATTGGGTCAAAGTGATGAATATTGTGTGGATCAGTTTGACGGGCAGCTTGAGGAGGCCTTAGGAGTTGTTTGGAGGAAAAATTTGGAAAAGGAATGTCAAAGTGATCTTCATTGCTACAGTACCGAAACAAAGGAGGTGGTGATATCTTGCCTAAATCATATTATGATCTTCTAATCCTGGGCCTATCCATAAATTCAAACATGAGATCCACATCAGTTACCAAACCAAGATACTGTTCCAGGAGCTACAACAGTCCCCAAATTGTAAACATCATTATAGAGGGTCAAGGAAGCCCATTCTTACCTGAAAGGAGGCTAACCATATTAGATGGTTTGTAGGATATCTAACTTACAATCAAGGAGAGTACAAAAGTGTTCAACCAGATGATGACTTTCATGTCCCTGCAACAACACTTTGTAAATATCCCAAGTAGTAACCGAACTTCATAGTGCCAAAATTCCTTCTATGTCAGCTTCAGGAACCAACCCTATTACTTAAGCATCAATGCTAGCAAACTTCTCTTTCATCCAACAATATCTACTTAAAGTAGAGATGATGTTGGCAATCAGCCTTTTGATGCAATAACTCAAATTGCATAAGCATTTTTGAGGCATGCTGCTCATATGAGTAGTTATAACTTATAAAGAGTCTAGACATGCATTTTGGTGCATTTTCATGTGTTATTTTGAAATAAACTTACAGTCATAATTAAATCTCTCCCACCTGCTTATCTTGGATCTTACTAATGAGACCCTTTCCAAACTGATTCATGAAATATACAAGTGGTAAGTGAGCACTATTATAGACAGTTTTAGATATTTCTAAAGCATATCAAGACAGGAATTTCTTGTTATATTTGAGAGTAACTATTGGTGTTTATTTAACACATGACACAGAGGTAGTTGGAAATGATCAAGATAACGATGTTGCAGTGCTATGGATGAACGCGCCAAAAGATAAATTGATACCCATGGTAGTTGAAATTTCTGCAAATCTTTTTGTATGACAAAAAGTGTATGCAATTGGGAATCCACTTGGTTTGGATCACACCTTGATGACTGCTATCATTAGTTGGCTTTCCAGGTAGATAATTTCAGCTGCAACTGGCCATCCAATACACAATGTGATCTAGACAGATGGTAAAGGACCATTGGAGGTCCTCTTCTTGATAGTTCAGGAAATTTGATTGGCATAAACGCTTATATGTACTCTCCATCAGGAGCATTACCTGGTGTGGGCTTTTGAATTCCAGTAGATTTGTAAGTGTCATTGTTGAACAGTTAGTAAATATTTGAAAAATTACTTGACCCATTTTGGGCACTAAATTTGCACTGGATAAGTCCGTTGAGCAACTAAGTGTCACTAGAGTTCTGGTGCTTGATGGTCCTGTAGATGGACCAATTGGAAAAGCTGGACTGAAAACAACAAAATGAGATTCTTATGTTTGGCCTGTCTTGGGGACATCATTACAGTTGTAAATGGGAAGAAAGCGTTAGTTCCAGTCTTTGCAGCCTGTCACCAGCGATCAAATTGGACTCTTACTATGTCTATTTTTCACAGATTTTTTTCACATAAGCTTCAGTTCAAATCATGTCCTAAACTTGTTCATTAGAATCCTCTCGGAAAGAGCTTTCCAACGGTATATCGCACTCCCAAAACCGGCTTCCGGATCAAAAGATATGACCAAATGAATGATTGACTCTTGGTTATGCCTGATGCATGTGTTGTTGGAAATACTGAGAGGGGGGTGAATCAATATTTCTTTTCAATTGTCATTTTTACCAGTTAGATCACTTATATTTAGAACACAAAATGAACAGTAAAAATAAATGCTTTTATTAATTTCTTCTTTACAATAAATCAAGTACAATATATGTAGGGCTCCAACCCTAGATGAAGACACCAATCTTCAATCTCCCAGGCTGCAACCTGTATTTTCCAAGCACCGACTTGGACTTCCAAGGCTTCAACCTTGTCAATTCTGAGGCACCAACCTCAAGGGCTCCAACCCTATATCTGGTACAAGCTCCAACCTAGTCTCTTGAGGACTCCTATCCTCTAGGGCTCCAACCCTATCTTCCAAGGCACCAACCTTGTCAATTCTGAGGCACCAACCTTGTCAATTCTGAGGCACCAACCTCAAGGGCTCCAACCCTATCTACCAAGGAACCAACCTTGTCTCTATGAGGCTCCAACCTCCTGCTTCATTTCGTCAAGATATATTTGGTTATACTTACGGCTCCCAATGTCTTCTTCAACGAGCCCTGTCAATATTCACTTAGTTTTCATTGTAGTCTCCACATTACGTCATCAATGACAACCTTATTCTTCACATGAAGGTGTCTCCACAGCTCTTCATGGTACCCAAAAAATCTTTCCAAGGTCACTCCATGAGGGCTTCAGTCAAGGTCTCCAAGAATGTCACCAAGACCAGCTTCTACACTGCTTCAACAAGAAGTCTACAAGGGTTTGTCCAAAAATTGCTGCAAGTATTGTGTTCTTCAAGTATTCCCTGCTGCAAGTATTGTGTTCTTCAAGTATTCCCTGCTATTATAATGTTGCTCTAGGACAACAATGCTCCAAAGATTCTCATTCAAACAATATCTTTTATGTTGTATTTTCAATGCTTAAGATTTGTTCTAATGATAAAACTGATGCATTTTTTCTTCCTTCAATTCTGAGAACTGAATGTGTTCTTCCCTTGGTGATGTGATTACACTGGTCTTGATTATGTGGTTGTGCTTTGGTACCAATTTTACTTCTTGAACTGTTGTAGGTCACATTATCTAACAGTGATGATGATGTCCTTATTAATTGCTTCTTAAATGACCAGAAAATAATATCTTCAGTACTCCTCCTACTTCATTGCTTTAGATAATGAACCTGTTGTAGCCAATAACTTAACAATTGAGACAAGATAACTCACAGATTTGACATAGTCCAAGACTGCAATCCAAAATAACCTACAATCCGATACAACCCTTTGTAATGCTAGCTTCTATAGGAGGCAAGTTCAAGCTCTCCACACATAAGCTGCCACAGGTAACTGAACCAATAGCACTGAGCTGCCCTGAATTCTGAGTTAAGGAGAAACATATCCACATGACTGAGCTAATCCGAGCCTAAACTAGGCTGCAATACAAGTCTGAGGTTCGGTTTAATATAATCACAGGTATGTGGCTTTATTTCACTGATCTGAGGTATAAATTCTAACTAATTCGAGCCTCTGCAAGCCTTGGATCATTGGTCCGAAGTTTTTCAATGGGACTGCAAGCTACAGAACTGAGTTGTAGTTCCAAGCCACCAATGCTAGAGCCTAGCCTCCATGGGACTGCAATCTGTAACAAAGATCAAAGTTCTGTCCTCCAGAAAATGAGTGCAATCCAATGCTGCAAACATAGGTGTATACTTCAGGTTTCAAGATGATTGTCCTAGTTCGAGCTGTCCACTAGCCTGAGGTAACCCAATCACAAATATTTAGCCCAAAACATGATGCCAAAGTCCTTCTCAGTCTCCTTCTTAATTCTGTGCTCAATTTCTGAATTTTTGACTGAATTCATGGTTAAAATGAGGTGTTGGACGTCATATTTATATAGGACTTCGACCTTTAATAAAGGGACACGTCTCTTGGAGGGAGGTCGACATGGACAGGTAGGCTTAGGTCAGCTAGCCTTTAAAAATATTATATTCAAACTTGAAAATCAATTTTCTCTCAAACTAGAAGGAGTTAGAAGGCGAGTGATAGCTCGTTAGAAAGGGAAAATTACCCTCTTCAAGCCTATGGCAGTCCCAACCTTAAGTAAGGTCATTTTACCATCAGGAAACTTAAATTTGTGAGGCTGTCATTCTAATTTTATTCATCGTAGCTCTTAAAATTTTATGTCTAGGGCTCCTTCTTCATATGCTTAGGGTTCCATACACTTAGGTTTTCATTCATGTATATTAAGGGCATCATTAGTATTATCAATGTGCTACAACTAAGGCATCTTCTAGAGTATTATAGGCATTTAGATCATGCAAGAATATTTGCCATCCCGGTCACTGTCATCATCAATGACAACCTAGATTAACATGTGTCCTTATAATTTTACATTGTGAAAACTTCTCACCTTTTTCATGGTTTATAGCTGCAAATCCAGTGGGCTATGGTCGATGTGACTACTTCCTTGTTGGAAAATACTTTCCAGAGTATATTGAATACCAAGAGAGTGGGTATTGACAATTTGACACTGCCCTTCTCTCTTCCCAAGAGCTTATGATATTGGGTTATATAGTCACAAATATGCTTCTTGATGTCACTTTGAAAATATTGCTCATGATTTATTATTTAAAGGTGTTCCTTATTGCAATTGTTATAACCATAAAAATAATAACACGGTCTTTTGCATCAAAACATGCTCAACATTCAGTTGCTGTTGTTTCCAATAATATTTGTGGTGAATGGCTCACATATGCCAAAGCAAGCACAAGATCAGTTCTTGAGGGAAACAATGCATCTGCAACCCATTTAGCTAATCTAATGGTGTCATCTATACTAAAGGGAAGCTTGTCTTCATATTCGGCATAAGAAGAGTAGGTAAAGCCTGCACTTTCCTAGTATACTCAAATAATCCATACACAACACAAGTTTTCTTCATGGGAAAAAATGGATTACTCATCTCTTACTATTCAAATTTTACTGAGACATTCATCCTGTTTGAAAATAAAACCAATAATTCAAAGAGAAATGTATTAGCTGAAAGGAGTCAAGGATATCTCTGGTATCATCAGTCAACTACTTTTAGCACAGGACAACCATTTGGAGAGGCGATTCCAACAAGTGCATATGCTTTCTGGGAAACAAAATGGTTTTAAGATTCACTATATAGTGAGCATGGACTCACTACTTGGGGCTTGACATTTGTTCAGTCTAAAGAACTCTTATTCCTGTCATTGGCTTCTGTTAAAGATTCATCTAATGCATCTCTTCTAGTGTTGTGGCTTTAGGAGTGCCAATGAGTAGTTTAACAAACATCATAATGCAATTTGACCTTCGAGGTATTGATATGTATCTAGCCACAGAAGATTTTTATTTGCTTGCACAAACGGGTTCTACTTTCCATGTGGAAGGTGATGTAGACAAACCTATACTATTGGAAGCTACAAAATCTAGTAATGTTGTGGTGGCAGGAGCAGCTCTGTATCTCAAGTAAATTGGATAATATATCCAGATTGGGCAATGAAACTTTCAGGACCATTGGGCAACGAAACTTTCAGGACCTCTGATGCAAGAATTCAAGGTGCACAATATACATTAGAAAGTGCCTCACTTCATCTGGCTGGAAAAGCCCTGGTATTTGTTTTGATTATTCCACATAAAAGCATTTGGGGTCCCATGATAAGTCAAAGTAAGACAACATTGATTCTTCTAATCACATTGGCAGTTTGCATGTTCCTTGTAAGCTGGCTTTTCATTTTTTCACTTACAAGAGATACAAGCAAAGAAATACACCTTTGTGCAGGATTAATTCGACAACTTGAGGCAACAAAGAAATTAGAGAGAAAGAGTAACCATAAAAGCATTGTTTTTGCAAATATGAATCATGATCTGCAGACATCCCTTGCAGCTATCATTGGACTCATTGACCTATGTTGCTATTATGTTGCTAAAGGGTTAGAAGTGGAGACAAAACATTTCTACAAATGGTTATACATGTATATGCATTGTTGGCATCAAGGATCCTGTGCGTCTTGGTGTCAAAGAAGTTGTTGAACTCTGTAGGGCTGCAGGTATTACAGTGAGGATGGTCACTGGTGACAATAATAACACAACAAAAGCAATTGCAGCAGAGTGTGGCATTTTAACAGATGATGGTGTAGCAATTGAAGGACCTGATTTTCGTGAAAAGAGCTTAGAAGAGATGAAGACTCTGGTACTAAAGATTCAGGTTATGGCACGATCTTCACAATTGGACAAGCACACCTTGGTGAGACAGTTGCACACAAATTTGGGAGAATTTGTTGCTGTGACAGGTGATGGCACAAATGATGCACCAAATTTGCATGAAGCCCACATTGGGCTTGCTATAGGCATTGTTGGGACTAAGGTCATGAAGGAAAGTGCAGATGTGGCAATTTTAGATGACAATTTTGCAACAATTATAAATGTAGCAAAATGGGGGCGTTCAGTATATGTAAACATTCAAAAATTTGTGCAGTTGCAGCTGATAGTTAATGTGGTTGCTCTAGTTTTGAATTTTGTTTCTGCATGTATAATAGGAACTGCCCCCCTCACTTTAGTTCAGTTGCTTTGGGTCAATCTGATTATGGATACACTAGGTGCTTTGGCACTAGCAACAGAACCTCCAAATGATGATTTGATGAAAATATTACCCGTAGGAAGAACTGGAAGTTTTATCAGTAATTCTATGTGGAGGAATATAATTGGCCAAAGTGTCTATCAACTCATTGTATTAGCAGTTTTGGAGATGGTAGTGAAAAGATGGTTGAGTTTCTACGTAGTTCCATTGGGATCATCCACAAGAAACATGCAGAGAGTATAACTTCTTACATCAAGGAGAGTGTGGATGAAGAGCTGGAAGAAGAAACCGTGCAGGATGGAGAGAGAAAAATGTAGAAAAAGAGGCTCACTGTTTTGTGTGGAAGGTAATATTATTGTTGGAAAAACCACATTTCTACAGAGGAGTGTGAATGAGACACTTGAGTTACGTGACCTTGTAGAGGTGGTTCCTGAGCCTATTTCTAAGTGGCAATACATTGGGCCTGATCATTTCAATATATTGGATGCTTTCTATGTTGAACCTCAACGGTATGCTTACACATTTCAGAATTACGTTTTTGTAACGAGGGTGATGCAAGAGAGAGATTCTGCAGGTGGATTAAAGCCTCTACGACTCATGGAAAGAAGTGTTTTCAGTGATCGAATGGTGTTTGTGAGAGCTATTCATGAGACAAAGTGGATGAATGGGATGGAGCTTAGCATCTATGATTCATGGTTTGATCCAGTTGTTTCTGTTTTACATGGGCTTGTTCCTGATGGATTTATTTACTTGAGGGCCATTCCAGACACATGCCATAGACGTTTGCAGTTACGAAAGAGAGCAGAAGAAAATAGTGTGTCATTAGATTATTTGAGAGGTTTGCATGAAAAGCATGAGAACTGGCTCTTCCCTGCTCAATGTGGTAAGCCATGGGTTGTTGTCTGTGAGCTAATTACCTATTGATATTGATAGGTCTCTGCATCCTGAGATCAAAGATCGCACGTTTCTTTTGCAAGGAGAGCATGTACATTCCAGTATTCAGAAGGTTCCAGCATTAGTGTTGGATTGTGAGCTCAATATTGATTTCAGCAGAGACATTGAAAGCAAAACAAGGGTTTTTTTGTCTCGCAAATGGATTTCTTTATCCCAAAGATAAATGAGATAATGTTACTAAAATTCGATAGGGCCAGTGGGCATGTTCCTTTAAAATTTTATCTATCGAGGATGGCATCTAGAAGGTTATTGACACTGCTGAGGCATTTGATGCTTTGTTATCATCTTTAGATATTCGGGGTGTTAGGGAGGCCCATTTACATGTTGTCTTGAAAAAAGCTGGAGAACCCATTTAAACAAGCAGTGAAAACACATTTAGCTTTGAGAAAGCACAATGATGTTATTAATGGATTGGAGGTTAAAACAGAAATTGCTTACAATCCATCCTGTCCTAGCTATGTAATGGAGGATGGGGATCTCAGTGCCATTGATCATGATTCTTCAGATTCCTCAGAGCTTTCTAGATCCTTTACAATTGAAACTTGGAACAAACAAGGCTTGAAAAATGGCATAGGTGGCAGTCATTGCAATAATTGGGCGTTCGATTCATCTTCAGATTCAAAGAACATATGTGGCAGATTTGACTCATATTTTTAGCATTAAAATATTGGAGACCTTTTCCCAATTTGGGCAAAGTGGCAAATGCATCTCCAGAATTTGAGGGCAGTTGTGCAGGAAGGTGCAAAGTGGCATTCAAGAGGTAGATTTTTTAGGCTCAAATTCAGCAAAGGAATCCTAGATTTCATGAACAAACTCCAGCAAACTTCTAACAGTTTGACATATTGCAGCAAAATCATTTTATTTTAGATGATTTAATTAAATTCTTTAGTTGTAATTTAATTTATTTTACTTGCCAGCACAAATATATTTTATTTTTTATTTTTATTTTGATTCCTATGTAGAGGAATCAAAATAAATTTGTAATAGGGTATATATAGGAATATTTTTGAGGATGTAACGGTTTGGTTTTCAACAGAGAGACTACTGCTTTGGATTGTGTAAAATTTCTTGAATATTATGTTAATGAAGCAGTTTCTGCCCTTTAAAATTTGGGATCCATCACGGTGTTTCATGTTCAGCATGTTTTCCTTATAAGATCATTTTCATATTGTGTTTTTCTACTAATTTTGTTATAGCATTCTCTAAAGGAAGTGTTAGGAATCCATCCATGCATGATGCTCCTTTCACAATGACTATGTTGTTAAATGGAGTGGTTGTTTTTACAGAATCCATCCTTTGTTAGTTGCTCTGTTTAATAACCCTGTGTTTTCCTTTCTGCTAAAGTTGCCACTAGAGATTCATCCATTGATTGATGCCTGCAGGGCAGTGAGCTTTCTCCTCTTTTCTTCTCCCATCTACATCATTTATCTGGCTGAGTATAATGCTTATTTTGCCCCAAGTTTGCAGGTAGAAACCAGCCTCAACTCCATAGCCCAATGATTGTTTATCTCTTTTTGTTTCGACCCAAAACTTTCAAATCAAATCCCCGTACTTCATAGCTAGCCTAAGATTCACTTATTGCAACCACCCTTCATTGGAAAAGAGAGAGCCCTCTCCGGTCTGGCAGGGCTAGGTGTCAGATCGAAATCTTGGTTTGTGGTTACCTCGAATTGCCTCTTCTTAGCCTTGAGGTTCAATCTAAGTGCTAACAGAAAGTATGCAATGGAAGTGATCTCTATAGAGTACTTGACCTAGTAGTTTTTAAGGTAGGCATTTTAGTTCCTCAAGGGTGGGGTCCTTTAGCATAATTGCATCTACCTTGATCCTATCATCCAAAAGAAAAACTTAATCAACAAAGAGTAAATATGTCAAGTTTAGGGTAATTCCTATTTGTATAGTTGTCAAGCTTATAGTTCTTTTTGACTCTGTTATAACTCTGTTGAGACCACCTACTCTACAGTCGAAAATAGCAGAGAAGCCATTAGTCATACCTACCCATGGTCTCTTGTAGGCATGATAGAAGAATAGGTTGAGCCATTAATTACAATTGCAAAGATATTGAGGAAAGATAGTTCATTATCTGGTTAACCAATTGCACACTGAACCGTATATGCATGAGTAGCCCTAAATAAAGCCAATTTTCTCTATCATATGCCTTGGAAAGATAAACTCACTAAAATTGCTTGTAATTTTTTGGTTTAATGTTATAAATTACTTCTTGGGCTACTCCCATTCCATAATGGATTTGTTTCCCAGAAAGGATGAAAATTTGTTCTAATGACATGGAATCAACTTAGTGGATTTTGACCCTACATGCAATGATTTTCTAAATGCAATTACATAGTGATATGGGTTTGAAATCATCTCATTCTTGTCTAATTTTTGGGATTAAAGCCTGAAATGTTGAATTGAAAGCTCCCAAATCCTGCTTTTGTATTTTAATTTGTCAGCAATTCTTGGTTTGTTTGAAGGAAGTCATAGAACCACTAGAAGAATTCTATTGTCCCACAAAGTGACTGAGGGTTCTTATACTTTTGGAAACAATGCAAAATTGTTTGTAATTATTCCTTTTATATTTGATCCATCAATGCTTCATTACCCACCTCCCCTACCAAACTAGGGAAATATGAAGTCATCTTTAACTATCTCTCTTAAATTTATTCTATCATCCTCTTTATAAATTACCTCAAAATGGTCGGTTGATGAGAAAATTGCTCCTCGAGATAAGACACCTTATCATGAGGAAAAGTTCGTTGATAATCAACATCTTGAGGCAATTGTTCATAACAATTATGAGATGTTGAAGAGAGAAAATATCTTCTATTTAGTAAAGCTATGCACGAATGTTAGTGATTTCGTACAAGGAAAGACATGCACAGCAAGGGAATTGTGGAGATTCCCTACAACTCTTTTCCCAAATGTGACACGTGAGGATGTATGCTTATTAAACAACTATATTTGAGAACATTCACCACTTTGAAGGAAAGACTATTTTGGATGTAGGCGCAGGAAGTTTGATGCAGGCTCCTGCACCCGACCCGACATCCCACATTCTTACCTATGACTACGATCTATGTGCTTCCCTGCTTGTCAACTGCAGTTGCTCTAATTCTCAATTGGATTGTGCCTGAAGGCCTGTCACTACGGCTTTAACTAGGCTACTCGACCACATGTGGTGGCTACTAAACCTGCACTGAAACAGGTCTAGCTAGCTCTGATAGCACTCCTCCATCCACAAATTATGCAAACAATTGCCCTTCTATCGGTCATTTGTGTGTCTTTTCCCTTGCGATTTCTCAACAGTAGAGTGATGTCGACTAGTCTAGCCCGTGTTGCTTCCTTCTTAGTGAGTTGCCACCTTACGCTTCCTGTGGTTTTGTTTTTGTCGAGTGCAGACTTGCATGCAGGCCACAGTTCTTCCACCAATGACAGTTGACCATACCTTCCCACCTCTCCTGGAAAAATACACTCAAAACTGCGTGCTTCTTTGAGGTGATACTAGTAGATCCTTTTCTACCAACCGAAATGTCGACCACCCCTTCTTCACACAGTTTTCTTTTCCTATTGGAAGAAGGGTTTGACCCTTATTTCAACCACTTTGGTTTTGCCATGACTGACACAGACTTGTCACTTATGGATCATTTATTCAACCCCTATACAACATACAAAATTATCTATATGACCCTTTTTCAATCCTTAAAAAAATTAGCAATTTCTTCAAGGCACTATATGATCAATTTACTTTGGTCCTAAAAAAATTTCTTTTGCACGATCACAATCAAACAAGTTTGGAACGAACGAGTTGGGAATGTCATATATGTTTATATATATATATATATATATATATATATATATACAAATAATTTAATAACACATTATCTTGCAAGAAAAAAGGGAATAAGACCCATAGATGACAAAAGGGGGTTCCTATCAGTCAATGCAAAGCTTAACAATGCTCGACACAGGGCAGGGTTGTTCAAGCATATAAAATATGATATGTTACAAAGCTAATAGGTTGTGTAACAGTAATATTTTAGAGCCTTCTGTTTACTTCAAGTATATCATACCTTCTAGTTTGGTACTGTCGGAAATATATTTGAGCAAAAACTTAAAACTGTGAAGGTTTCCAGCTAGTTAAATTTTTCTACATATGCCTCACATCATCAACCATGGCATCCACTATAAACAAAAATTTCCTAAAAAATAAGGAAAGCCTCCAATGATGAATGAGCCAAATCATCATCTCCTGAAATGGGTAGATGCCAACATGCAGAGTGCAGTAAAATATGTGCATATAAATGTGTTTTAGTAGCATCCTAAATAAAATCTACCCAAGAATAACCAGCCACTTTGATTAGGGAAAAGTATAAATTTAAAGATAAAAGGGGTTAAGAGATCACTTGCATACACCTAAGAAGGTGTGCATGAAAGAAGTGTTTGAAACTCTACAATGAAGATGATCTAAAAACCCTAGTCTTGCAACCCTTGGGGAAATGCCATTGGCCATTAGTCTAACTGATCGACTAATTAACCCAAAAAACTCTATCACTAAGCAATTCCCTTGATAAAAATAGTAAAAATTGAGCCTTACTTGGAAGCTCTAAAAGGAAGAAACCTTAGAAAAGATGATTTTGAACCACTTCTGGATCAACATTGTAGTGTGCCATTGAAGATGGGTGAAACCCGAGGAAAAAATTTAGAAAATCCTTGAAGAAATGAGATAACCCAAAGAGGCAAGTTCACACCTACTCTAATACCATGTTGATATTACAAGAGATAAACAAGGACTGAATGTAAACAACCAAAAAACCATAAAAAAAAGCATGAACACAAAGAGGAGAGAAGATGAACCCATGAACATGAGAAACATGAGATGTAGGTGCCCATAAGCTAAAGAATCACATAAGACAACACTTAGCTCATGACAAAAGAATTTGTGATGAAAATGATGATGCCAAAGCTAGTACTAAGGACATCACCAAAGCCCAAGAATATTTTGGAATGTTAATAGTCAGGACATCTTGACAAATTGAGGATAGATGTAGAGATGGCTAGTGGGGTGCTAGCTCCAAGGAAGTTGAACGTTGGCCTTAGCCTAAAATAGTATACATTGAAAAAATACAATAAAATGTTGTGGTTGCACATGTGTAGACTTATAGCCTTGATTACATGTAAGGTTGGCATGAGGCCACAAGTGAATATTACACCATCATTTCAATATTTTATAGGTATTACAAGTTTCATGGCATTCACGAAGAAAGAAATGTTGCAAAGGAAGGATAGATGTAGAGATGGCGAGGAGAATGATAAAAGGTAAAATCTATCAAATAATTTTTAAGTTGAAGTAATTATTACACCGGTGTGTTTTGTTGATAGAAATACAATGAAAATTGCAAGGAATGATACACCTAAAGAAGCATGAAATGATGAGAAACCAGGGGAGAGTCATCCCAAAGTGTTTCTTTGCAATGTTTGTGTACTTGTTTCTGAAAAAAGTGCATAAGCATGAGGATAAAGGTTAGAAGTATTTTTGATATGGTACAATGGAGAGTCTATGGGATATCGGATTTTTTATTTGGAAAAAGATACACTCAGTAGAGATGTTATATTTGAGGACAACTATATCCAAGGTAATTCAAATGAAATTGAAGTGGCATGGCCTATTGAAGAAAGAGGTAAAAAGGTAGCAAAAGAAAGCATTCCAAGTCAGGAACAAAGGAGCAATCAAGAATCCGGTGATAATGAAGTCAATGATGTCAAAGCTAGTACCAAGGACATCGCCAAAGCCCAAGAAGATTCTGGAATTTTAATAGTGAGGACATCGTCAAAGCCCAAGAATATTCTGAAACAACATTTGTGAACATTAGATGGCTCAAAGCTACAGGAACTACCTGAAAGCAATAAAGGAAGCAAGAAATCAAGAAGATTGCAGCAGTCTGCTTTACAGCAGTTATATATGGCTTTGATCACAAATTCACCACAATTCTGGTATAATGTGATTCAATGCACATGGAAAGAAGAATGGGACAAAGTAACAGAGGTGGAATGTGATTCCATACAAAGAAATGAAACACTGGAACTTGAGGATATGTCTAAAGGAAAAAGTGCAAATGGTTAAATGGGTCTTCAGTGAAAAGTTCAAAGTAGATGGCTCAATTGACAAACACAAAGGAATACAGTGATAGTAGCATTACTATTTCCTTCTATTGAGGTGATAGTCAAGTCACTAGTCCTCCGAGATCATAAAAGACCGCCTGTTCTTGTTCTTGTCATTTGTCCTACTGGGGAACTTGCAATTCAAGATGTTGTAACGTACTCCTCTTATCCTACTATGTAATGACTCAATGAGACATCACATCATCTAATGAATTAATGAATCCACCAGAAATGTTGCCACAAAAATTGCTTTCGTAAACTAAACATTTGGAAATGAATAGGAAAGTATGTATATGCATCATGAGAGGAAGTAAATAATGATAAAAACTTCAAACATGTTAAGAGGGAATGCCAATGAAGCATTTTTTTTTGGAAAAAAGTAATGCCGGATCACAATCATCCTTAAAAAACAAAAAAGTACAGGTATATGCACTGTTTTGAAAGGATTTGAAACTGAAGACATCAATTACAACACTTTTGGAATAGTAGATTTCCAACTATACCTGTTTACCAGCTCACCTATAGATATTAAGAGCCTTAATAGCATCATGGTGTTGCATTTCAAGGAACTGCAGGTAAACAGTTGTAGTCATCAGTAGCTAGAGATCAGGGATGCAGTTGTCGAAGGAAGAAATTGATGCTTTGCACAATAAGGTTAGTTCAACCTTGATGAAGAGTTTATAAAAAACAAGGAGTAAAAGTCAAGGAGTTCATGATGAAAAGTCAAGAACTACATAGAAATGGCTAACTGTGGGTAAGGATTTCATGATTATGTATTGAGCCTTTCTGAGAAAAAAACTCTCAAACCAATGCTGCCAAACCCCCGATGCTAAACAAGCCAGTAATGTGTGGTGGGGACTGATTCCAAAATTCTAGAACTATATGACTGTAAAAACTAGATATGTTTTTTAATGTTGTTGAAGAGCAAGATATAGCTTAGAGTTGGAGAGGAAAATATATAACAATTACCATATGACTTCTGCATTAGTGTGCTTGTCTACTTATAGTCATCGGGCTACCCAGTTTTCCTTTGCACCATATATAAATTGTGAATATTTAAGAAAGGAGAATTAAATATACTTGGGTCAATTCATTTCCCACTTATCAACATACACATCCTTATCCACTTTCCCAAAGTATATGTTTGTTCTAAGTGCTATTGTGCATGGTTATTACTTTGGCATAATTCTAAGTTAAGTTTATTATTGACATTTAATAGGCCTGTGTAGTTATTTTGCATTCAATATCAAACATGAGAGGTATATCAAACCTACTTATGGATATCAAACCGGGCAATTATAAAGCTTGAGTTTTGCATATGTCTGAGTTGTAATATTAATATGTTGAGCATTTGGGTTCTCAAGAAATGCACCGAGCATTGGCAATCTCAATGTGAATGTGTCCATATTCAATGTATACAATACACCATCACACTCAATTTGAATGAATTAGCCCATCACCACCTGGCTTCCATAATGCAGCTTGATTCGAGATCTAGTCAAGAGAAAATATGATAAAATAGATAATAAATAAGAACTACAGGAGAATCAGCCCAATAAAAAAAAAAAAATTCTAGGTTTGGTCAAGGGGGGAAATTAACCTAGCACACACTAGGGTCAATCAGTACTGAACCCAGCTATTGTAAAGCTAGAGAGTGCATAGGTATTAGTTCCAATATCTGATATGATGACCATTTGGGTAAACTCAAGAAATGCACCGGAGGTTGGCAACTTCAATGTCCATATCATGACAAGGGTTAGACAGACCTATGCCAGTATTCCTACTCAATGTGCCCAATGTACAGTCTAGATTTAATGCACTATCAGTCCCACCATCGCCCTGGTTGTAAAATTCCTTGCAATAGATTTCTGGGTTTATGTGAAATTTTCGTACATATCTATGTCAAACAATTTGCCTGGGTGCACTATCAGCCCCACCATCGCCTTGGTTGTAGAATTCGTTGCAATAGCTTTCTGGTTTTATGTGAAATTTTCCTTCATATCTATGTCAAACAATTTTTCTGGGTACTGATGTAAGCGCTTTACTAACAATTTTAATTCAGAAGATACTCATATTAAATGACATGCACCAAAAATAAACCACCCAAAGTTCAAACTAACATATTCCAAGCATAATATTCACACAGGACAGCCAAATATAACTCAAAAATAGGAGTAACGAGTATTCATATTAATTCCCAGAATGACATCCACTACAGCCAGAAGACTACCAATATTTTATGCTATCAATAAACACATGTAAATAAGGGGCATTGAGTATAGAAACCTGGGACTGGTGCGTTCCTTTTGCTGGTTGCCAGATGACTGTCTCACACGCAATGAAGAGTCCAGAAGTTCATTTTATGCCCAGATGTTTGCATTCACCCATACCAGAGATAAGGAACTCATGTTTCCCTTAGTGAGCAGTAGTAAATACACGAGTTAGTGATGCCAGGACCTCTGGATATTGTAAACTCAGACTCATTTAGCTTATACACAGCCTTCAGAGAGTAATTTTCTTGGTCATTGCAAGGGTGCACAACTGTTATACGGTTAGGAAACTCGTGCTAATCAATATGATTACTCAGCCCTTCTTAGCATATTCGTCCAGCAGATGGAATGTGGAATATCGGCCCTCAAGCTCAGGTAGATGCCGCCCAACAACTCCAACCAGAACTGAGAACCTGTAAATGTGTGTCTCAGCTAGTAAAAGAATGTAGCTCGACCAGAAAAATAAAAGGGGACTCGTGTAGTGAAATATTAAAGTTTCGTTTCTATCCCTTAGAAATTCATACGATGCCACCCAAAAATTCGAGGTGCTGCAGATTGGTAGTCGTGCCTATTTCTTCTTCACACTGAACCAAAAAGAGCAGATCTGGCTCCCTTTCCCTTGGCGTTTGAAGAGGTGAGGGATGCAAATAGAATCCCTTCTTCGCAATGACCCTCTCCTCCTGTGAAATCGAAGATTCATCGCATGACATCGAATTGGAGGTGCAATCAAAGGGGTCGGAGCCGAGAGGCGTCACTGGGCTGAGAACGAGTGATGGGAGATGGAGCATGTTGGGCGACATGATTTCGAGCAGCGACATTGCCCTATTAGATATGCTTTCGTTCAGATTGAGGCGGAGAGGATTGATCCCCAGACCTATCTGCAGATTTCTCAAATTCTGAAGCCTTTCGTGCAGCTTGAAGGCCAGGCCGATTTTCGAGGACCCACTTCGATTTCGGGAAGTGAGATTAAAATTTTGTTTCTATTCCTTAGAAAATCATACGATGCTTCCCGCCACTCAAAATAAAAAATTCTCAAAAATTCGAGGTGTTGAATATTGCCGCCACCCAAAATAAAAAATTCGCAAAAATATTCGAGGTGCTGGTAGATGTTAAGTGATTCGTTCCCAAAAATTATTTTATTTTTTGGGTTATAACCAAAAGAATTAAGTTCTAGATTATGTTAAATGGAATGTTAAACTATTACAAACTCATCTAATTTCAACTATTCCAATCAATACTAAGCTTAACTATTTTGAATATTGAGTTTGCATATGACTAAGTTCCAATATTTGATATCTTAATGATTTTCTTAAAGTTGAGAAATGCACAATAGATTGGAAATCTCAAGTTGACTACCATAACGACATTTAGATTATGATATTATTTAATTTGATGATTTTAGTCTTTTGGAAACTATATGTAGTATTTTTGGCTCAACGATGCCTATGCAATAAATTCTTGTTGAGCAAGATCCATATTACTAAAAATTAGATTTGGTGCTTGTAGGTCTTTGTATGTTCTATGGGGCTTGGATATAGCCAATATGTATGTCTTTATAGGGGAAACAAGAGATAGAGACTATGAAGAGTTGATTGGAGGAATGCATAAAACATTGATATTAAAAGGGATCGTCATTAATGGAAGTGAAAATATTTTGAGGAGTTCTACGAGTTATGAAAGTGAAGATGTTTTTCCTTAAGAGAGTCCAAATATAGTGTCAGTTATTCTAAGTGATGATAAATAAGAATTCAACAACCAATAAATAATTGCATCTCTACATTGGTTTGAGGGTTAGCTTTGCATACTATCATATGTAGTTACTTCTCATTGTCATAAGTGATGATAAAGAAAAAAATCAATAGCCAAAAAAATTGAATTTGGATGCAGAGTTAGTCTATTGTATGTAGTTACTTCTCACTGTCATCGCTTTTTGACATTTGCACATATGTGCATGAAGAAAAATCAAACCAATGATATATACTTCAAAGGAATTGTGAAATAAGTATAATATTGATGAGCAAATTATAACTTATGTGGATAATAAAAAAGCCCAATTTTGATCTAATGTAATAATTCCATCTGTAATATAAATGACTGCACTTAAATTCCCTTGATAAAGTTTCACATTTCATTGTCAATCAAGCAAATTTAAAAGTGAGGGACACAGGGTTCATCAATTACCCTGACTGACAACATAACTAAAAAACTAACATCCATAATTTTACCACATAGTTGCATAAACTCAAGGGTACTAGTGTGCCTAAGTAGTCATAATAGAGGTGGGGAACATGATACAATTTTTAAATGGTAGATCAATATAGTTGACAAAATAAGTAAAAAAATTCAATGGGACCATGTTTATCTAGTGAATATGGTGGCATGTCATTAGGCCAACCATCAAGATTCACTTCTTCACAGGCATAATTAAGAGGTTTGGGAGAGGTGAAATTTATGGGTTAACCAAAAACTAAGTGTGATGCATCCTTCCAAGCCATTTCTCCCACAAGTGATGGCACCCCACATCTTAGGAAGTGTTGAAATGAAACCTTAAAAAATTATTGATACACACCCACAAAAAGAAGAACATAGCATTTATTGCAACATTGGACACTTGTCATTTACCCTAAAAGAAACACGGAGAGAATGATAACAAGCGTCACTGATCTATCCCTCTTTCATGCACAACTTCTCTACTCAATCAACTGCCAATCAAGGAGGCCTTACTAATAGAAACAAGCAGATGTAGAAATAAATGAAAGATAGAAGGATAACTAGAAGAATGAGAATGAGCATACCTATATGGAGTTGGGGTTCACATCTCCATTACCATTGGGATGGACTTGGGTTTTGGGCTTCTTGTCATGATACATTCATGAACACCTACCACCACTTTTCACAAACCTCCTTTTCTATCTCTTTTTCCTGACTTCTTTTATTACCAGGGACAACCACAAATGTAGATAGATAGTTATAGCAACAATAGGCACCGAGGACATCAGAAAATTCCTCCGTCACTCACGTTTCCACTTTTGTTTTCATTTGAATGCCTAGTAAATAGAAATCTCAAACATGTCGAACACCTGCCACAACGTTTCATAGAACCTCCTTTTCTATATATTTTCTCATGAATCCTTATATTTCCAGGGATGACCCCAAATGTAGATAGATATATGTAGTAGCTATAGGTGCCAAGGACGTTAAAAAATTCCTCCCTCGCTCATGTTTTCCACTTTATTTTCATTTGAATGCCTAGTAAATAGAAATCTCGAACACTATGACGTGTCAAAGGGGGAACTTTTTATTTTGGTCTTCTGTGGTTTTTATTATGTGCGAGTTGTTGGTCTAATAGAGGTGCACGAAGGTGGTATTGAAGGAGGTATCGCTGGGGGGGAAATTGGTGTGCATGGTGGTTTGGTGGGTGGTTCTTGGTGTCTAGTGGTGACAAGAGAGTCGCCCTTTTGGAATACATAGAGCCGATATCCTAGTGTGGGTTGTGTGAAGCTTCTTGGGAAGCGTCATCCTGGGGCGTGTTCCTCCCACCTTCTCCTTCTTTATTTTTTCGGGTTCTTGCCGAGTTTCCCAACTGGTGGAAAGATGGTAGCTGGGACATAGTGTGTGGTTTCCTGAGGAAATTTAAGGGTGAAGAGAGATCTGGTTTTTGGGTGTGGTGGTAGGGGAAAGTTCCAGTAGACTAGAATTGGATAACGGTTGGAGTTGGCCCTCCTAGTTTTATCACAATATGACCATCCTTGTGGTGCAAGAAATCCTCACCCCTAGCCAAGCAAGGATCTGTTGGCTTATATGATATGGAAATAGTGGTGGTAGGAGCGCACCTAGGTGGTAAGACCGTCGGTCACTCCCAGCTTGTTGGTGTGGGAATGTGAGGCGGTTGTGGTGGAGGAAAATAGGCCTCTCGTGGTGGTGGAAGTGTAAGGTCACAAAAAATGCAGCATCAGGGTGGTGGAAAGCAAGAAGGAATAGCTAAATG